>JAWLRI010000319.1:1025187-1056800 GCA_034781795.1 Crypturellus tataupa
CTTCTGTCCATTATTCCCTATCTCTACTTCTGTCACGTGCAACAGGTCCTGTTAGCAATACGGCTACAACCCCCACACCAGACTAGTAGAAATGACAACAAATATGGTTAAATGTGATTTCCTTAAAAAAAAAAAAAAAACTTTGTTTCAGAGAAAGATATAACTGGAGACAGGCATCAAGAAGCAGTTTGAAAAAAATCTGTTCTCCTCGGGTTTTACCCCAAACATAAAGGTGCGATTTTTTACCCCAAACATACAGGAGCGATTTATAGCACAAGGCAGAAGACATCAGAGCCACTGAATATTTGAATTAGTCTCAGCAGGTCAATTACTACAAAGATTTTCTGCTCTAGTTGCTTGTAGAGAGATGTGCTCCTCTTAAAAGTCCAGTTATTTTCTGTTTAATTTATTTGCAAAGCAAGACATAACAGTGTAAAAAAATCAATTGGAGAAAACAATTTTATTGGAATTCACATGCTACAACAAGGTGTACTAGTGCAAAACCCCAAGCAAGACAAACAAGCAGCTTTGCAACTTGTTCTCTCCAAGACCTTAGCTGCTTGCAGCAACATAGGCTGAGCACAACATTCATTTAAGAGGCTTCCCCCTTGATCAATTATTTAGCCATTCCTTTCATTTCACTGAAAGTTCCTTTTTAGTTAATAAAATCACTACCTTTAGTAGAAGTCGTATCCTGGTATTTCTATGTGCTTGAATTGATAGCACTGTAAAATCCTGCTTTCAAACCTCAGATCCAGTGGCCTACACTGAATTGTTTGTCAGGCAGGGGAGGATGAGAAGTCAATAGAAGTTCCAGCAGATCAAAGCTCAGGATCTGTCAGGTCTTTGCAGCCTCCATGTCCCATATTATGTTGCAGTCCTTAGGGGCCAAAAAAGAACCTTTCATTTGAGGAGTTAGATTGAAGAAGTCCCAGAATACCAAGAAAAAAAAATAGGATGAAAGCCAAAGAAAGTCTGTAAGCTTGAGATTCATAGGAATAAAGGGAGAATTAACACAATCACACACAGCTGCACTTGCTGCCATTAAACAGAGGAGATAATAAAAACGATGTCTGAGGATAATTAGCTAAAAATGTACTGTAATCTTTAATAGAAAAAAAATAGATTCTTTACAAAAAGTCCCACCAAAAAAAATATTCTTTACAAGAATTCTCACCAGAAATCTTGCAGCTCCTGTGATACTTATTTCTGTTTTTTTTTTCCTTTATATATTCAAATTCTTTATATATATTTATTTATATATATATATTTAAGATGCAATTGATATTTAAATTTTGCTCTATCCTTTATGAAGCTCGGCGGACAGAAGCAATTCAATCAGAAATAAAGAATGATGTGAATAAGCAGCAAGGGAGGGACTTTACATTCTATGTACACGTGTACAGAAAAAATAATATCCACAGAACAGTTATTAAATAGAGCAGATTTTTTTCCTCACCTCAATAATAAAGCTGCAGTGCTAAAGCAAGCAAGTATTGTACGCTGAAAGAAGGAGCAGGGGAGTAAGTGCTCTGCTTATTTGCAATGATAAATGCCACAGCAAAGCACTAACAGCTGTTACGGCACTCGCATAAATGCTTTCTGCTTTTTTTTTTTAAGGTCTTTCTGTCAACAAACAATACACACAACACAGTTTCACACTTGAAAAATAGATAGTATTTAGTAATTATTAGTCAAAACTATCAGTTTGCTTTCCCGTTAGAAGGAAATGATCTTAGCATTAAAGTCAACAATTAAGTAAATAACTCAGAGTCTTATCAAAAGCCAAGAGCAGCAGAGGAAACTGGAGGAGAAAACTGACCTGTAAGAGGCGCGTACCTGCAGAAGGTGGAAGACATCCGCAGGCCCCAAAACGAACGTATGGCCCTGCCAGCTGCAGGCAGGGGTTGAGCCAGCGGGGCCGGGGCCGCTCCACCGCGTGGGCCCTGCTGCTCCTCGTGACTGCGTCCCATGGCCAGGCCCGAGGCACCAGCCGTGCTACCCTGTTCCACACCTGGTCCGTCGCTCTCACATATCTCACCCTCACTCTAGCAATGAGCTGGGAGCCAACCTTAACTCCCTGACACCACGGCCTGGAAAAGAAATTTGGGAGCACAGGCTAGGAAAAGAGGAAGCCCATGGATCCTGAAGCTTCTCATGAGTTTGCAGTCACAGACGAGCCCGTTCAACACCTCGTCTAACCTCTTTTCCCTTCAGCGGAGGGCAATGTTTTCAGTGTGATCTTAGACAATGTGCTTTATGGTTTGAACTGGAAGGAAAAATATGTCATATACTTCCATCATCCAAACAGTGTTTCTGCCAGTTCAGAGTTTTGTAGTATAATATATTTGCCTTTTAAGAAAAGCTTTATGTTCTTCAAATATTGCATTAGTGCAAATTTCCTCTCCTGTAGAAGAGGAGGAATCCAGACTTGCATGAAATCCATAGTAACACAATAAGTAAATTCAAAAATAGTTGTTCTTCCCCAAGCCTAGAATAGAAAATGGACAATGAAGGGAAAGACTAAAAACAAACATTTATGGGAAGTATTTTTTCTTAGTGATAGCAATTTAAAATAACATTTAAAACTGCTTTTACAGTTGCACTTCAATTTCTCACTTACTTCCTTTGACATACTAATTATAGAAAGTAAGTTATTTTAATTTAAGCTTCTGTATGACAATTCCTGCACAATGTGTACATGTATTACACTGCTTTATAGGGTGGTTGACTTCGTTCACAGCAATGGCATTGTGTGCGATATTCATATTCTATTAAAGTGTCTGGCAGTTATTCTAAAACCTGCATATATTTTCAGTCTAAAGATTGTTTGGCAATACAGTGTTGTTTTAATAACTTTATAATGAATCTACATAGAAATGGTGTGCTGCCAAAGAAAAATGAATATGAACTTCTTCAGTATCAGCACTACAAAATTAGATCTTTCTAATACCATTTCTGGGTTGTACATATATAACATTTATATTGTTTACAGCTTCTGAATAATAATACTTACCTTTTTTTTTTTTTTTTGCTGTAGGAGTATGTAGAATGGGAAAAAAATATACATACCTCATTTCTATCAATTAAAAAAAATCTGTACATCTTTATTTCACATATATGCATATTTCTAATGATATTATACATATTTCCAATTCTTAAATAAGAGCTTAGTTTTTGATGAATGAGTAATTATGCAAAATTTTTGTTTTTTCTTTATCCTATCAGATTTCCTGCGAGGTTGTGAAAAAACATGGAAAAAATCATTACTGTAACAAAGGTTTAGGTTTTGCAGACAGCTTAATAGTTGAAACCAAAGTAAAACTGGAGAACCTGCCACCTGCAAGTAAGCCAGACAAAGTGGGGTAAGGGCAGATACCCCTTCATTACCACGTAGTAATCGTAATTGCAGCTGGCAGACAGAGGAATGATTTCAAATGCAGATTTCTATTGAACTGCAAAACGTGACAAAGGCGCAACCCAGCCAGGCTAATGGGATATGTCAGGAGGGAAAAAAGAACATGCTGCATCGATCCTCCTCCCAGGCAAACCACAACTGCTGAAAGAAGGGAAACGCCAGAAAATTCCAGTCTTCTCCCAAGGAAACGGGAGTGAAAGGACCCTTGGGAGGTGTGGGACCATCCTGCCGAGACCAGGAGCCCCCAGGGTCCCTCCATCCCTCCCACATGCCTCTCACTCCAACCTTTGGTCTGCAATGTACAACTGACAGTTGTACCTGAAGCGTGAGAAACCTCTCCCAAGATTTGTAGGATGACTGCTCAATAGCAAATATACAATAATTCACATATTTTAATACCTGCTGTGTCACCCGCATAGATTATATTTGGATAAAGTTTATGGGAGTATGATGCAGTCGGCACTGTTCATATATCAAAAATTGGATGGATCTTTTCTGTAGCTCACATTAAGGTTTCTAAAGCACTGAATGAAGTCAAAACCAAGGTTATGTCCTTTTTTAGGATAGGAATCAACAGATTTACTATCACCAAAAATACTATCCAAAAACCTATTACCTATAATTATTGTATTTAAATTGAATAAAATATTTGAGGTAACTTAACTGCATTAAGAAACATCAGCAGAGATCCAGGAACAGCAATGACTCGAGCAGGTGATATATTTGAATGCTGATTTATTAACTGCTGCATATATAGATTTATCAAAAACCTGCAACCAACAATTTTAGAGGTAACAAATTAATCTGCCTGAAATCCAGACAAGCTCAGTTCAGGCATAAGAAAAGCATTACAATCCCCAAAGCTGAATTTAGAAAAGTTTACTATGGAGTGTGTAATTACTACGGTGGCTTAAAAAATAAATGTGTGCTGGAAGAGTCTGAATGAACAGTGTTCTCTCCGTCCCTCTGCACCGATCCTACTATTGATTATTTTTAGCTAGTTAGATATTCTGGAAAACCAGTATCTACAAAAGCAAACTGCAAAATATGTTAATTCTAAAATGATCTTTCCACGCAAACTTAAGGGAATATGAAGTGTAAAATAAATGTTATACTGCCTTGAATCAACAAGTCAATCTTATCAAGGCACAGAACAATTCAGATGATAGGCTGAAAATTGGCCAGGGCAGAAAGCAGACAGGACCCAATTAAGACAAAAGCAATCTGAGTTTACGGAATAATCCATGAGAGTCAATAACAAATTACAAAAGCTGAAGAAAATCGCAAGCAGATTTTGTGTTCAGTGCACAGTTGAAAGTAGCCACACAAGAAACAAATACAACATTAGCAAATAATTTAGAGTGGCTTTGTTCTACATTCAGTCTTCATCTGTGAAGGATAGAAAATATATTAGTGGTTTGAATATGTTTTTGCATAAAAATAGCTATGTTCTATTAAATGGAGAAAAGCTAGGGCACGGATGTAAAAGCCAGGGCACTGAGGCACTGAATCCACAGAGTTAGGCTGCGTTTTACTCATCAGGCTGGTTTGAGGATTTTGAATGGCAAAGGAACAGGCAGGGCTGCCAGGTGACTCCGGTCACGGAGATGGTCCAAACCCAGCACAGCAGCTCAGAGCCAACGGGGCTGTCTGGGCCTGGACATGGGCTGTGCATGAGACCCACCACGCTGCCCACCAGCTTTCACAGTGCTTCCCTGCTTGGGACAGTCAGACCTCCCCATCTCACTGTGACTGTGGCCTTCTCCTTTCCGCTGCTTTGGCCTGTCACCAGGTTCGGCTCTGCTCTTCCTGACGATGGTATTTGCAGCAGGGCTGAGGGGCTCCAGCAGTAGAATCTCGTGGTCAGCCCGTGTCCATTGCTGTAAAATTTAGTCACATCTGCACTCATGTGACTGTCCTTATTCTGAGACCACAGAATAAGAAACCAAGATACTGAAACCCAGGGGTTCTCTACCAAGGCAGGGACTCCTAAGCACCTACTTGTGACAGCTCTCAACACCTGCACATTTAAGTCTTTTACAGTATTAACATTACACTGAAGTCTGAAATACAGTATTGAGGAATATCTGTCTCCGGCACAAAGCTATGAAAAGCACAGTGATATCACATGCTTTACTAGCGCTTAAACATCAGAATAAACAAAGTAAACTTTGAGCACTTGGTGATGCCAGTGAGCACGCAGCAAAATTTCCAAATGCGCTTTGGTGCCTTGGCCCTCAAAAGGATAACTTTGCAAATTTGATTCCATGTCAAGTCAGGAGCTGTATTACAGATCATAATGCAGCTTGCACCATCATAGGGCAGACAAACATTATCTCATCCAGCATAAAGTCTACAAGGATAAATATAACCCAACAAATTCTTTTGAACTGTCACAGTATTTTTTTATATTAAATCAGTAAATTGCATCAGGCTGAAACAGAAAGAAGGCTATAGTAGCCTTTTTTTTTTCTTTTACAAATCTCACAAAAAATCTATTAATTTAACTACTAAGTAATAAATTATTATAAATGAGTAAAGATGATATTGAAAATACACAGAAAACAATGATTGTTTGACAGGATTAGCAGTGACTGGTTTATATTTGAGTATAAACTAGAGTTGACCTACAGCAAAGAGCAAGAACCCTTTGTGTTAGTGTATTTGTACCTATTTCTTCAGGGAAAGAAGAGGCTATGCTATGCCTGCAATATTTAGTAGCATAGTCATTGCAGTTGCTTATTTCATTTCTATTTTAGGTAGGTCTTCCCTTATTAGGAAGAAAAATGGGCAGTAGGAAATGGTTATGTTAGGGCCAAGGGCTTTTTCATAAGGAATGTAACATGTGCAATTAATTTAATCTCTTTCTGCTTTGAAATATGTTGCAAACAGATTGTGATTTTCTTCAACACATTATACTAAACTACTCAAAGATTCATTTCAACAGTAATTCACATTCTGAATCTCATTAGTGAGTAGGTTGCTGCCAGGAGTCAATATTAAAGAAATGAACTATTTCAATAGATTAGTCATATGACTTCATTGTTTTTATTTAGTTTTTTTTTAAACTTGATTGCACTAATGTAAATCAGACAATAAATTTGCCTATGTAAAGACAAGAATTCGGTATTATGTTTCACCAGTATTTCACAATATTCAATTAATCTCCATTTTGGCAGTCACTCCTATTAACTAACTTATTTGCTATCCTCGCAGAATGTGGCCACCAAAACAGCATAAATGTGGACTAAACGAGCTTCTTAACAAGTAGGATTGCTAAATACTCACTTACTCCTTACTCACTTGTAGAGCCAAACTCTTCTTATTTTCAGATTGTCTCTTCAGTTACATGAACACCATGGGCTGAAGATCTTACAAAGCCATCCTACTTTCTGTATGTAGAAGTCACTGAGGCAGTAGAGAAGGCAGCTCATAGTTTCTCTGCAGGCAGTCCAGGAAAGCGCCATCAACAACAGAGCCCAGCTTTACAACCCGAACTTCAGGGGCAAATAAAGTAGCTCACCAGAAGTAGGATTCTCTAAAGCAACATATGCCTTAAAATCATGTTAGCTTCTACAGTTTTATCCATGTAACTTCTGGAGAGCCATGCTGTGCTGGCTTTCATTCAGGAGGGAGAGCTGTACTGCTCCTGCTCTGCTCCCACTACTTCCAAGAGCCCATTAAAGAAGCTGGGTCAGGGCAGAGCAGAGCTTTGATGCCAGAGATGATGCTCTGCCCTCATATGAGCAGTCTGTCTGGACTGCAGAGATGGACCTGCCATACGTGGTGATCTGGGAAGTCCTGCTCTGCAGTTCCAGCTGTAAATGGCTATTTTCCTCTTTCAACAGTCACATCTGTACTGACCTCTTACTGAATCATGCCCTAGCATGCAAAAAGCTAGCTTGGATGGCACAAATCTCATTAGCCTAGTGAATACTCTGACCATACAGGAGTTGGTTACAGGGCTGATGGAAGAAAACCCCAAATGAACTGCAAAATTAACCTTTAGTCAGGTAAGTCACTTGACTGTGGTTTATTTAACTTGAAAGAAAGTTTACCAGTTCTATTAGTCACACAAAGTATCTCCTTTTTTTAACTTATTTTAAAAAGTTTAAAGGATAAAGCAAAAGAGGGATTATAGCATCTTTCCTAGGATTTAATTACTTGTTTGCATTACCATAAATATCTAGGGAGTTATCTCAGAGCAGCCATTTAGCCCTGACCACGGACAATCTCTGTCTGTCAGAGAGGGCTGCCAGATTTCAGCAGAACTCTGTGTAACTGTGGAGTATGCTGCCCTTCTACTCTATTGTGAACTGAATTTCACAGGTATGAGCTGAATGGTGGATTGTACCAAGCATTTTATATCATATGTTTCAGGGATGAATACTAGATGCATTTGTGTCCTCCTGATTAAAAATAAATAGATAAATAAATAAATAATGATCGTTTACTGTTCTTTTCTATAAATTTGTTTTCTTCTTCAGCTTTTCTTTTTGCTAGAAGACAGCAGTTAGTTCTTTGGAAGACCTGAATCCTGATGTCACATCCAGCTGAGACACGAGGTGCAGCTGTTCCCTGCCACAAGACTCTCTGCCCATTCATTACTCAGCCCCTCACTGTGGGCAGACAGGACTGTAGCTGGGATTTCAGTTTCTTGTGACATGACTATTCCAGGCTGCCCACAGGCTGCAAAGACCTGACCTTTCAAATGTAAAAATAGAAAACTGAATTCCTTGAATGGAGGGTACAGATAGAATTTGAGGCAGGAGGATATTTAAGTTGTTTTGCTATCAATTAGATAGATTCTTTACACTACATATACCCTTCAAACTATCTTAAATTAATAGCATTAAAATCTTAATTGTTAACCAACCCATTCTGCTTCCTCCAGGCAATTCTGATAACAGAATTAGGCTCCAGTAACTCAACTAGACATCAGCTTCCTCCAAACAAGTCTCTAAGCAAAACCTTCAGGAGCCTGATGAAGACAGCATTAGGATTGTTTTGCTGAGGTCCGATACAATGTATCCACAATAATCAAAAGGTCTAAATCTTCTCCTTGAAGCCCAGGGATTGTCTACTGTATATCCTATGAACTCCTCATCTCATTGCTTGGTTGCTTCATCCGCTGTGACCTAGGAATTCTGCTAAACTGCTCGGAATGGTATGGAGTGCCCTTATTCTTGCTGTGTTTCCTTTAGTCCTGCTTTGTTTCCCAACGGTGGGCCTCAGACCTGTACGTGACATGAAGCACAGCACATGAGGTAGCAGCAATCTTACTCTTCCCTTTTCTGCCAGCTCCTGTCCTCCTTGCCATTGGGGAGCAGAAGCAGGACGCTGCTTCCCAGATGGAAGACATAACAGGAAGATGAAAGCTGTGAAAGAAAGGGCAGCTCCAAAAATCTGTGAGGACAAGGTGCTGGAAATCAGTGTAAACCAAGAAGCTTGGGACCATGTTAAATAATTGCTGTCCTCTCAAAGGGAGCAGAGGATAAGGACAGATATATTAACACGGTGTACGGGGTGAGGCAGATATCTTCAAAGCATGACCTAGCCATCATTTTACCTAAAAACTTGATGAATTGAATGTTGTTTTACATTCACTCGCTAAACACATGTGAGTGTGCTATAGAATAAGAACTTCCCTGCTTGGGGAAAAAAATCCTTTACACTAAATTCCATATATCTGCTCTGCAGACGTGTTGGTTGGTGTGTGGCAGCTCACATCCATGGGAGGGATAGGAGATACCTCCCTGGTGCAATGGGCAGCTTCACAGGCTAAGGACAACCTACAGCCCAGACTCGCTCCTGTTTCCTGAGCAAGTGCTCCAGCTGACAGGCAATAGTGAAGAAATTAGGAGACACAACCAGACAGAGGGCACTATTTATAAAATTACGGACATTTGCAGACATCCAAGAGTGAGTTTGAGCTCTTGTTATAGGTTCACATACCCTTTGTAGGCTGAGACCCATAAAGAGGTCTGAATCTCCAAAAGGGGGCAAATATGCAGATATATCCTGCTTAACATCCTCCCTTAACGTCCCACTCTTGGGGTAGTTTCCTGCCTGTTTTACAGCGACAACCGCCAGTCCAACCCCTTCCAAGGCCATTAATGCTCTACCATGGTCTGCAGAACACGGCCTGTAGGCTTGATGGCATGATTGTATTTTACTCAGGTGCCAAGCACTTAGAATTCGGGCACTGAAGCACTTAATTCAGAGGTACTAAGCTCTTTATTATATCTGTTCTTAGTCAGTGACTTAATGACACAAGCAAAATTGATATACACAAGGGTTAAAAGGATTAATGGAAATCTACATAAGAGATTTGCACCAGATGAACCAGATTGATTTTCAAATCCATTTGATTAAATGGGTGTACTTTTTCAAGACTGATTCATTTAGCAATTTCTCCCTCAAAGGCTTCACTGATATTTCACATACACTGACTAATTACTTTTCCGAACATTGTGTACTTGTTCTCTGCTTCTGTGGTCTTCACACAGTCACTGCATCTGGGTAAAGTGCATATGAAGTGCTGTTCTGCTTGACAGTCTCTCACATCGCTCCAAAGGACGCATGCGAGATCGTGCAAAGGGCAAGAGGCACCTGACAACTCTGATTGGAGATGGAAGCTCCAAGTGGATGGAAGCAGCAAGTAAAAATGCATTGCCAGAGCCTACCCGGGTGCTGTAATACTTATACTGGATGCAAATGGTCCAAAAAAAAGCGCCCAGTCTGTTGGCAGGATGGAGCAGGCTGCCGAAGGCAGGTGGGTCCTTGCCATGGAGGGATCCCAGACTGCGGAGAGAAGCGGAGCCCCAGCCGCCTCGGAGTGTCCTTCCCTCTGCCGCCGCGCTGCGAGCAGCGAAGCAGCTCCTGGCGCAGCTGCACAACAGCCCGCGGCGGCCAACAGCGGCATCCTGCTGTCCTCCCTGTGACAGAGGCAGATGACAAGCGAGATGACAAGTTACTTAATATTCCTCTGCTGTGAAGCTCCCGAACTCTTGAAGCTGCGCTGCTGCTCCGAGGGTTGGCTCTCCCCACTGCCTTCGTACCTTTGTAAGCAGTTTTTGTGTGGCTTTGTCTCAGATCCATGTAGCTTTTTTTTCTCCTGCCTCCTTCCTTCTCGGGGGGATAAAAATCTGCAAAATCTTCAAAACCTTCCTAAAAATCCCCCTGCTCCTTGATGCCTGCAAAAACCTGTCAGTTGGCTGGTTTGGCTGATGGTCTCACCTTTGTCTGTCATGCTAACTACTATTTTCCATTGCTAGCTTTGTGCGTCACTTGCTTTTTTATTTTATGCGTGTTTTGTGTCTCATCTTACACTTGAACTGCTTAGTTTTACTGACAAGGGATGAATTTATGTTGTTTGAATTGCATAGATTTAAGAGAGGTTTAGATAAGGTACAGGAACAACATACCTGCATTTACTGTCCACCTTTGCCTTTAGGAAATTGAGGTGTACTCAGGTGCTCCTTGTATGACCTGGATTTGTGGATCAGTATTCAGGCATAGCTTCCTGTGCACTTATTAGAGGGCAAAACTCTCCAACCCAGAGCTCACTTGGACTGTGTCTGCTTTGACAGGTACAGAGAGATCTGCACTTACTGCCCGCCCCGCTTATCCCAGAGCCAGAAATGCAGAGCATACAGTGCAGGAACCGCTGCCAGAGCTGGGCACGAGCCAGCACAGGTCCAGCGTGAGCCTGGATGTGTTTGCCTCACACGGGCACAGTGACGATCTTACATAGGTCTCCAACGAAGAGGCTCAGATCTCTGAACTTGTCTAAATTACTGTAGTCATATGATGCCCTAAATTCACTGTCTCATTAAAATTAATACACCATAGTAACATATTTATCTAATATTGGTACTCTTATGCTGCCAGTGCTGTCATGAGTAGAAGGAAGAAAACCTGTGCTCAAAAAAAACCTGTAGAAAGGCATACAAAGGAGGTCTTATTTCTTGAACATTATCACCTTGCTCGTTGCAGCGGTTGCACTCACGTGTCCCTTAATGGCAAGAAAAGCAGAACTGGGACAAAACCTCCCCAGAGACCTACCTGGGAAGCGCTGAGACCCACGCTGGAGCGCGGAACACCTGGCTGATGCCTGCGCCGATGCACGTGAGCACACGCAAGAGCCACGGGCGTCTCGGGCACTGCTGAGTACATGTCCCCAGCTGCAAAGCCTCCCCAAACCACATGGCTTTGTTCAGAGACGGCCTTTGGGAATCCAACTGCTGTCCTGCTCCGGAGTTGCTGAAATTCACTGCAGAGTTGTTCACAGGTACTCTCCTAACCTTCCATACTTAATATACAAAGAGACCTCAGCTGTGGAAAATTCATCATTTTAACGGTTTTCCACGCAGGGAGCCAGGGCTGCAAGGGTAGTTTAGCTGCAGCTCCTCTGGTTTGGGGAGCTGCTTCAAGCAAAATCTGAAATTTCCAGGGCTGTTAGTTCCCTGCCAAAGCTGCCAGGAGCCTTTTGTGCCTGTGCTTGTAACTCTGCTGTGACCAGCCGAGTGTAAGACACAGCTCGGTCTAAAGAAATTACATTTAAAGCTAATATTTAAGCAAGGCAGATCCCCATGAGAAGCCCAGCTCTGACCGGATTCTGCCTCTGACTAAACTAATGAAATCCCAGTGTCCTCGCCCATAAAGTACAGAAAGTATCCGGCCGGATGGTGCTAGGGTGCTGGTGTGATAGAGAGACAGCCCTGCCCTGTCATACTCTAAGCAGTACCACTGACCTCAGATGTGATGTACAAGATGTGAGTGAAAATGGAAATTAGTTAAGTATTTCCAAATTATTACAAATACTGAGCAGTAGAACTCCACAAAGGAGGTGGTCACGCCAGACCTCAAAGCGATTTTGCTACTGCAAAAAAGACCTTTCAGGGTAATGTGACTATAGTAGAAAATAAAGACAAAAACCCAAAGAAGGCAAAAAGAAAGAAAAAATAACTAAGAAAGAAAAAAAGGAGGGATAGTGAGTCATTGGAAAAAAAAAAAAAAGAAACGGAAAACAACATGCTCAACCAAGAAAAAGCTTTTTAAAACAAAGGAAAAAAGAAATAAAACAGCTCCCAAATTCAACATATCTTTTCCATAAAACTACTGTTGATTTGTCTTGCTAACCTTGTGTGCCAATTCCTAAGGTACTTTTAAAATAACAGGACTGTGATCTGTCTGCCCCATTAGAGTCAGGGACTGGAAGACTAATTTAATATGATTTAAATACATAACAGTTTTATTCCCTCTTATTACCAGCATCCATTAGAATCTCAGGTTTTAATTTATTTTGCAAGACACCACACTTAAGAGGTGACAACACTTGATAAAAGAAGAGATGCATAACATTCAAATAACCACTGTGGGATTAATCTCAATATTGAGGTTGTTCTCCGTTATGATTAACAAGGTTAACACTTCCATGGTTCCTCCTCTTTGTTCATATACTGATTGGACTAATGACTGTGACATGACATAGATTTCTTGTCCTACTTTCTACTTTAGATAGTAATTCACTTCTTCCTCTGACAATTAAGATATATCTTGGAAAATTACTATTCTATACAGTACACTGAACATAAGTCAAAACAATTTTCAGTTCAGTTTGCAGACCCCGGAGGAAACTGCTGGCATGTGCATATTGCACCCTCTATAAATGAATGCATGAATTATACATCAATGTTATATGTCTCGATGCTTTTTAGATTATGAGCTGTTCTATTAAGATTATACAGAATTTAACATGCGAAGTGACCCTGCCTTGTGGAGTGCGTAATCAAAGGTACCAAGTGATATCTTCAGCATATATAGCCATACCACTTACAGAAAGAGAAATGATGTAAAGCTTCAAAAAGCAGAATACTAGTATTTTGCCTGCACATCAGAAAGGCTCATTGAATCTACTGATAACCCAGCAACAGAAAACAGTAAACATAACCATATCATCACAGGTCCTAGGTGCAAGAGGCAGAACTATATTCTTCTGTTAAAGCATCTAAAATTGTATCTGTTCCTGAAAATCTGTAGAATTTGTCATTAAACAGTGGCTTTCCATCTCCATGTTTTTCTGGGCACTAGTCAAAGCTAATACAAAGCTTTGAAAAGCCTAAATTACATAGCCAACAATTTTAGGATACTGAAACTAAAGATTTTAAGCAAAAGAGAAGTGACCTTTCTGAAGAACTAATCCCAATTAATAGTGATCATAGTTTTCTTGGCATAACATAAAAAGATTTTTTTTTCATAATGTAAACTGCTGTATTCCAAGAAGCAAATTTCAAGGACTTCAGAAAGAGCAAGAACATCAAAAAAAGAATCCATGTTAGTAATGCTGGCCAAATGGGTAAGAGGATTATGAAGAGCTTTACCAAGCACATCTGTGAAAATGTAGGTCTAATATTGGGGCAGAAATTAACAATGACTCAAAAATGACTGTGATACCAAATGTGGCCGGAAAGTAAGTCACAGTAAGAAAAGAGAAGCTTCTAACTTCTAACCTAAGTAGATAAATCTGAGTAAAGGAAAATGTAAGACCCTCCATGTTTGGATGCTGTACTGTGAAAATAACCTTACATAGTTTTCAACATTGTTCAATATTTGGGGAGAGCAAGCATTGAAAGAAGAAGGAAAAAAACATAATAAATGTGAATGCTTTTGAAAATTAACATCTGATGCAAAAAAAGATGCTTTGCAAGCTATGATCTCCCAAAGCCTATTTTTAGTCTCAGTAAAAAAAAAAGGCTCTCAGTGGCTGCCACCAACTTAAAAGTACAGTTAAAGTAAATGAATATACTGGACAGCAGGGGTGGAAGGCATATTCAAAGAGCAGAAATTTGACCTCAGTTTTGCTGAACAAAAGCAAAACTGAAAGGAATTATAATCAGGCTGAATTAAGTATTTTTTTTAAAATTAAAATACTTTTCATTCCAAAGTTACATTTTCATTTCAAGTCAGAATGTTACATTTAATCCATCCAAATAATTTTACATTAGATTTCTATGCCTACCCCACAACAACATTCATTACTCACTCTGGTCAGATATGTACCTTTCGTTCACACTAACAGAAGGAGTAATTAAATATTTCCATGTATGATGACCTGAAACAGAAACTCTTGCCAAACATTAAAGTCAATATGGCGAGCGGTTAAGCCAGCAAGGTCAACAGGCTTCTCTTATTTCTTATTTGATTTTAAGTCAATGAATGGTCTGAGGCATGAATGTTTTTAACTATGTATTATTAGAGGTTGAAAGAAATCAAATGGTTAAAACCATCAGCCAATAGCTGTTCTGGGAAGGAGCAAATAGGAGGCTTACTGTAGTACAGGACCAGTTGGAAAGTCATGCTTGACTATTGTAAGCAAAGAAACTGGTTGCAAAAGTATAGTGTGTTAGGGTAACTAAGCAAAGTTGCAACACAGGAATGCCCAAGGATGATCCAACTCTGCTACTGATAGGAAGAAGTTCCAAATACCAGGCTGATGTCTACAAAAAATATGTTTGAATATATATATGCCTTTCAGGGCAGGAAACCTTCACAAGTCTCCTGCCTCCTGACATGTATACTGAAAGGGAAAAAGATGTATCTACATACATGAAATATAATAATACATGTATATGTGCATATAAAATCCTTAATTTTGACCAGGCCTTTGAAAGCAATAAAGTTCATTAGCAATAGCCCTAGCTATTTAGTGCTGCTCAGGTTTTTATGCTGTTCTCAATGCTGTGCAATGTACGTTTTCAAACCACAGCATAGCAAGAAAAAATACGAACTGCATCTGTTGTGCATGGATGGAGTCCATGCCATTTTTTCAAAGAAAGGATAAAAGTTGCATATGTATTCATTCATCATCAAGTACATGAGCTTTTATATATAGGAAGGCAGACTTCAGGTTTCCCCTCTACCTGGCAGAGAGTGTAATGAGACCAGAAGTGCTCCTCAATCAGCCTCCAAGAAGCTCTGCCTCATGCACTGCTGCCTCTCTGTGATAGTCAGACTCATTGTACACGAGCTGACAGCTGCTGCCCTCACCCCAGATGCATGAATTTCTGTATATTTCTATATGTCATAAAAATATCTTTAAGGCCTTTAAGATGAGGAAGGTGATCTTCAACACAATATTACATTTATTTTGTGGAGAGCAGTAGGATTATAAAGAGAGGACAGGTCAGATGATAGGCACATGGAAATTTCTGTACTTGAGATATATTTGTGACAGCAGAGAGCAACCCAGCTTGCAGGATAAAAGGCCCCACTGTCAGGGGCTCTGTCATCAGTAGGGATGGAAGGGCACCTCGAGGGCACAAAACACGGGACAGCAGCAACACTCCACTTTTTTGCAAGCTCTAGCTCACATCCCTATAAATGGATCTTTCATGACATTTTCCTGCCTTTCCTGCACTGTGTTGGATAACACATTGAAGGACTGGGGAAAAGAAGGCAGTAGACTTTGAATAAATTGGACAGAACCTAATATTGCTTCTCTCAACAAACATCAGAAAAGAGAGCTTATGACTATCATGTTCCTAAGTATTTGTTTTCTAGGAAAAAGAAATCTCCTCAAAAAGAAAGGGTAGTTGAAACTTCGTTCCACTTTGCAACTTTTCTTTCAACTTGCTTAAAACATTACACTTTTCTAATGTAAAGTCTTTTAAAGTCTTTTTTTTTCATACGTTCGATATTTAAAAAGAGATAATATTTATTTAGTAGTCCTTAGGCCTAGAAGCAAAAAGTTTTCCTTCTAATTATCAAATATTTCAACCATTTAGTTCTTAGTTTAGAGCAAAATCCTGAAATATATGTTAAATAAAATAGAATGTTATCAATTAATTTTAACATTTCCTCATTACTAACAGTAAATTTTTCTTGGTATTAGTCTCACAGCTTTTACTCGAACGTTAAAACAGCCTCAAAATGTACCTGACATTGTTGGTATTTGACATCCACCATGGTGCTACCTGGAGAACATAAACTGGGGCTGCAACTGCAGCAGAGCACAATAATCAAGGATCTATTTTTCCCTGACTAATGCTAATATAGAGATTAGAAAATCCATTCTTATCCTTGCACAAAACAAGCATGCTTCAGAGTTTTGGCTCCTGCTGTAATGACAAATCTATCATTTTTTTTAAATGCACTAAACTAAATATGCTGTAAAGGAGGAGCTATTGAAAATTATGAAACGTTGTGGGATGGTAGTTATAGCTACTCAGGAACATCCACTCAGACAGCTCCTAATACTGGTCCATAATAGCCTACCAGTCTGCTAGCACTTGTTTATAGGCACAACTTTATAGATAAATCACAAATATTTGTGAGAGATACACTTATATCTCTATACATGGAAAGAAATGTGTCTTCTCCATTCACATTAGCTCAGAAGCAGCAACTTACATGCAGTAAAATTCTGAAAAGACAAAATAACTTGGGTTTTTAAGATCTGGCAGCAGATTTGCTGATAAGGGAGAGTCTGAGGTCTACCATTACCCTGTTTTTGAGGCATCCAACAATATTTTTTTTTTCTGTGAGGAAGGAACAACCTCACTAGCCTTCACTAGTACATCAGACTATTCTAAAAATGAGCAAATCAACAAAAGCTCAAAGCTTAAAAATGATAGATTAAAATTAAATAGTAGGGCAACTGCTTTAATTTCAGGATATTCCCTTTATTTTATACCAGTAATTATTTCACATGACTGAAAATAACATACAAGGCTGAGGAGTTCCTCATAACCTCATGTCTTTTTTTCTAGACTTCAATTCTTTTGTTATCTCATAAGACTGACCCTTTTAAACCTTGGCATTTCTGTCACCTGTCCAGGAGTCCATCAGATTTTCAGTATCTTTAAACCTACACACATTATTCCCAAGTGTAAGCAAAGCTGCATGGAACAGAATTATTTTCATGTCCCTAAAAGTCATACCCTATTTATATATCCAGTACAGTACTCATTTTTGCAGCTTCATCACATTGTGAACTCCTGTCTCATTTGCTGTCCATCACCCTCAGGTCTTTCTATGAATTATTGCATTTTAAAACTTATGATTAGGGAACTGGGCCTTAAGTAAAAATAACTGACTCAATCAGCCCTTACCAGGGTTTTGAGAATTCAGACAACCCAACAGAATATAACCTCACTTTCCTAACTCTATCTTCCTCAGTCACACTACAAATAAGCACATTTCCCCCCACCATGCACTAATCCTATTATAATTACTTCTCAAAAAGCTTTGCTGTGGGTTGGGAGGAAATGGGGAAGAAAATAAAATAGAGTGCCAGAGGCTTCAGTGCTTCCACGGAAAGGTAAGTGTTCCTTCCAGCACTGGGTGCAAGTCTACACACTCCTTAAACCTGAAAGTGGGACCAAGTATTGCTGCTTTTTCACAGTCACATCTGTTCTGTCATCTTTCCTCAAATACATTAAACATTTCTTTACCATCTCCTCTTCCCCTTGACACTCCACACAATTTGAAAACTCCTGCATGGTAGCAACTGGGCATTTTCTGCTGCATTGCAAAGGGGTTCTGACCTATAAATTCAGAATATACATATATACATATGTATTCAAAACATTACCATATGCTGATGTTACATTTTAAATTATATTTCTGCAACCAAAACCTCTTATGCTTCGTATTAAACAAAGTATGATAAGATTCTTAGTTCACATCATTCTAAAAGTGGATGCTTCACAAAAATCATCCATCACATTACATGATTGTTTATTTTGCATCTGCAAGGTTAACTGCTGCAAAAATAGTTTTCTGATTTTGAAGATAGCTTAGCCTCTCTTCTGCTGACTACTCCTACCAAGCAACAAGCCAGTGAAAAAGGAGTTACTCGTGTCACACTTCACTTAATGAAAGAGGTTCTGGTGTATCTATCCTTGGAGGTTTTCAAGACTTGCCGAGGTAGACAAAGCCAAGGTTGATCTGATTTAATTTTAGCAACAGCTCTGCTTCAAGCAAGAAGTTGGGGAGATGATGTCCAGAGGTTCCTTCCAACCAGCACTTCTGCGATTCTGTGGTGTGCGACAAAAGCAGGAAAGTCGGTTGCATTTCGCTACTTTACATATGTCAAGCACTGAATAAGGAAAAAGGAGAAAATGAATCTATAAATGGAGTCAAAGCCTGCCTTGTTCTTCCTGCCCCTAACAACAGCCACAAGCAGGCAGAAAATACAAAAGATCTTTCTCTCTCCGGCAGCTTGGGTGAGTGCATTGAAGTAAGTAATGAACTCGCTGCAAACTGCTGCTCTCAGTGATGAGAAATTTGCCTTCACAACCCCGACTTGGCCTGTACAACTGTGGACAGAAAAGAGATCTTGCTTCTTCCTAGCCTTTTCATCAAGACATAATGATAAGAACAGCTATCACTGAAACATCAAGTTGCAAAGCAGCTAAAATCTAGTGACAGGAGAGCAGATTGAAGAAATTCCAGCACTCTCCAACCTCAGAGCTGCTCTGAATTGCAGTAAGCTGAGTCTCTTCTTAAACACTTCCTCCCAGAACTCAGCGTGCTATTGCATCCCATTAACCTTTACATCTACGTACTTCCAGCAAGCAAGTTTACAGTATATGTTCTTAACTTTCTCAATCAGTTGAGTTCCACACCAAAAAATGTGGTTTTGCTTGTGACTACTAATTTGCAAACCAAACCTAGATTTTAAACAAAGGCAGCTTTTTCATGTGGTGCGAAACAACAGAGGAATCTGAGGACAATTTGTTAATTAACTGCTTTTTGTCACTGACTATACTGTAATTACATGCTATCTCTGGGGCACTGGTGGCACATTTTATGCATTTTATAGAGCCCCATACATATTCAGAGTATTATATACCAGAAAAAAAAAAAAAAAAAAAGCTGTTTATGCTCTTTCTGGCTAATAGGAAAAGAGAATCTTGCAGGAAAAAAATGGATTTTTTTTTTTTGAAACTTGAACCTATGTTTTACATAGGTTTGCAGTGGGTTTGTGTGTCAGCTATAGTTACTTCTACATTTATGGAGCTTAAAAAGTTGAGTTCTATTTAATTTGACCTTCAGCTATGGAGACTAAAAGGGTAGATAGCTCAGCGCTATACTACTGTCTTGCTTCTCCATGTAAATTGATTTATTTTCCCTAGGTCTTACACCTAAAGGCAATGAGCATTATGGCTGTGACATCTGCTGCCACTGCAGCTGCGACTCCAGCTGGTTTTCTTCCCTGAAGTAACCATAACAGCATGATACTTAGATTCTTGGGAGGGTTAAATATATTGTAGAAAATACCATCTAAATCACCAATCACATCAATTAGTATTTTTTGAAGTGAGGCCTATTTTGCAAAAAATATGATTTAAGAAGCATTCCTAAGATTTTAACTTGCTTAAAGAATGACCTATCTGTTTTTTCTTGCCTTTATTGCATACATTGTGTTGTTGCTTGCTCCTAGGCAAAGCAGAGTACAAGATTTTTATGACTGCTTTATGCAGCTCAAGACTAAAAACAACCATATCCCCTTTGCACATGCTTTATGACTGAAAGCTTTCCCAGTTGATTTCAATAGAAAAACAAGTGACCGTTAAATTAAAATTAAATTTAGAGTTGGTGGAAACTGCCAGGTTCAAACCCTGAGAATACATCCTTCTCAGCCATGTTCTAGAAAGGGCACAGACAGTACCAGTGCAGTTTCTCCCTTCTCAGTCTTCTTGCTTCATTTTAAAGAACAAACTTATCTGACACTGCAAGGTGTTATTTGTATTCCATTTTAAAACAGTCCTTCCTAAGAAGTCTCCTCCTATTTCAGGTCTTCTTCTCACCTTCCATTTCAATTTCTAATTTTTGATTGCAGCAAGCTTTTGCAATTTCATGTGAAGTCAGTGATTTGGGGGACCCTTCTGAACGGGACATCCCCTGTATCACAGGTTTTCCTGTGATTGTGGTGGAGTGAAGCACACACAGTGTCTCCTTACATTCTTAAGACAACCTGAAGATGTCATTGGTGATCTAGCTGCCACACAAACATTTGTCCATTAGGAACTATTTTCACCAGATAAGAAGCTACTGAAGAACAATCATGAGAAATTAATTGTATTTAATTCTAATTAGGATAGATTTGAATCTCTGACTTCAGAGTGGAGCGGAATGAATTCTTTGAGCAAATCTCCTACTGTACTGAGGATGGCGGTAGGAAGTCAACCCTTGTTCTTTTTGACATCCAGTGAATCTGTTAAAGGCCATGTAAGGACAAAATAAGTGAACACAAAAGTAATTATTTAAGGAAGAGTAACATTAACAAAACTGTGGATGTCAACTGGAATGAAGGAAGGTTATGCTTACCCTAAAGATGGAAATGTTGCTAAGTAAATACGTTTGTCTTCATTGAAGATAGAGCCTGTTCTCGCCATGTCATTTAACTGGTTGTTGTTTGACTGGCTGTTGGGTGATTGGGCTACAACATGTTCCTAATATGTGTCCCTCCTTCCCTTAATTTCTATTCTTTAAACTCTTAGGCCACATTAAAAATTAGTTTAGAGGTCTCTCTCTTTCTCATTGCTGGTCATGTTTACAGTATCACTAGTTATTTTAAACACATTGTGAGTCTTGTAAGGTTGCTATATGCCTCTATAATGTTTTCTGACTTTTGCATTCACTTTGTTGCTTTCCATGGATCCTGAAAGAAATGTACAGATTTCACTTCCAGGAAATGCACAAGTAATACAGCTCAGCTTCACAATTATAAATCATAGGAGCTTTGAAAAGCTGCCATTTCATAAATATTATCTTTACTTAACTATAGAGTAAAAGTTAAACTGCTAAAATCTAAGAAGACAAATAGTAAGTATGAGTTTTGCTTTTTGTTTTTCTTATGTGATTCATCATGTGTAACAACTCTTGTCTTTCTCTTTTTGATAACCAGCACTTAGCTAAATTTTGGGTTCCAAACTGCATGCTCTTCAATTGGGAATGACTATTTATAAATTAAAATATTGAATTGAGAGACAGGAACTACAGTGCCTTCAAGAACAAAGACCTGACCTATTGCCCTGTTCCTCATTACCTTGTTCCGCATTAAGGGTCTCACTGCAGGCACCAACATTTTTTTCTCACCCATTCAAAGATGAAACGGGTTAGTTCAAAACTTGCAGTGCAGGTTAGACCTCCATGTTATTTTTGCAGGGTCTCTGGCAATTACAATATATCTGTGATATTCTAGTAGAGAAAACAGCCAAAAGACTCGAGTGCCTTGACTTGATCTTCATTCAGAAGCCTGCAAGAGGAATATGAGAGCTTCAGTAAGCTGGCTGCTGAGAGAGTTGGTCTAACACCCTATATAATCCAATAAGCCATTTTATTATTTTTTTTTTACTGTGTAAATTGCATGCACAGAGTGCATAACTTGACAAGACACTAATGCCTTGTTTTTCCAAGTTAACAAAAAGCGATGTAGCCAGATCCAATCTGCTCTTTGATATCCTTGAAGAAATCACTTTTCTTAAAAGTATTATTCTGGTCTGGACTAGCTTGAGACATAGATACTATCTATTGACAGTCACATTCACTTAACTGGCCAACTACTAACTACATCCCTGCAACCATCTCCAGATTTCATGAATTGACTGCATGATGGTTCCTGTCTATTTTGGAATGTGCATAATGTCTATACTCTAGACATTCTATATGTCTGTTCTTCATACATTCATTCTATAAGGTCTATGATGTCTATATTCTAGACAGTGCTGAGCAGCCCTTTTTGCTGTGCTGGCATGAGGGCAGCGGAGCTATGGGGAACACACAGTAGGATGGGGAGGGTCTCCCTTAAGTGAGGCCAAAAGTGGAGAATATTTCTGATACATCAACCATCTCCCCAACCATATGATCCAGAATATGGAATCAGATCCAGAATATGGAAAGGTTTGCTTGTAATTGCTTGTATGGCAGTTGCCAGCAGAGTGGGAAAAAGTTACATACATTAAAAAAAAGTGTATTTTGCTATTTTTTAATTAATTTACCCATAGGATTGAAAAATAAGTTCTTTATTTTCTGGTTTTATTGAACTTAAAAGATCTCCTCTGTTTTCAAATTGGGCATTCTTAATTAAGGACTCGAATTTACAATGATATTTAGAAAGAAATTTACATCAGACTTATGCAATTATAAAATCACACAGCAAATAGTGAACACAACACACAACAACCTGAAGTGAGAAAATAATTCCTCTAAGCACACTGACCACTATTCTGGAAGCCAGAACTGTAGTCAGTTCCAAAATTACCCATTTATTTTGCTCATTTATCAGTCAAGATTTGCCTGTGCACATGCCGGATTCCGACATCTGATCTAATGACCATTAATGTTACGTTAGTCTGGAGCCAGCTGAGTGTTTGTAAAAGCTGTTGTAAAGAGAGCATATGCCAAGTTAGAGTGGTCACAAATCACTTAGTAAGCACATTGACCCAAGTCTTGCCACTGAGTTTAAGAGATTCAAATTTAGACCTGATAAGCAACTCCTGCCAGAAAGGATAGCAGCTTACGCCCGTCACCTCTGGGGACCCAGAAAGTGCATGTGAATTCAGTAATACCCAAGAGTAAAAGAAATTTCAGACTACAGCCATTTTCTTGTCATTTCCATTTAGGTGCCAAGTTCCACAGGAATAGACTCTCAAAAATGTTCACAGATGACCTGGTAGCTTAAAATGCCCGAACAGTAAGTATTATAGTCAGTGAGCATATAGCTTAGACCAGAAAAAATGTAGAAGTTAATTTATTTAAAATAGAATTTCCTAAAATGTGACTCTATGAGAATTTGCTACATTCTAGAAATTGTTTACAATCAAAAAAGGATTTGGGGAAGCTCCTCTGTACATAGTTTTAAAAATTCCACCAAGTTGCTCAGATCGCAAAGAGAGAAACTCTAATAGTTCCAAGGAAGTGTCAGCAATGCTGGGGAACTTTAAAAGCTCATCTTTGTGCTAATCGCTAATAATTTCTCATGTTAGTGATAAAAGGAGAAGTAATGCCAAAGTACAAGTACAAGTAATAATAATAATAACTGGATCAAGCTCTGAATTCTCTCTTGACAGCCCAAAGAGCAGAGAGTCCTAAGCGCTAAGCGAAGCTCAGGGCTCTGACCATGGCAGATGAAACAGGGAGGGCTGCGGCAGTGGCTGCTCACAAGAGCTGCTTGTTCAGAGCTTTCTGCCTCTGTTAGAAGGCTAGTTCGGCTGCTCAAATGCCCTGCTCAGCAAGGCAGATTACACACTAAAATTAAGGAAAACAATTAGGCATAAGACAGGAGCAAGAGCATTTCCTCATCCTAGGTAAACTTATGCATCCCAGGTCAGGGCCAAAGAGCAAAGGCATTTTCCAGTAGCCTGAAATCAGCCTGTCAACAAGGATGAAAAGGATGCCTTGTACTGGACCTGGGAACAGCCCGATCTCCTGCCTGCACTTGGGAATTCCTGACTGAACAGGATTTGAGTGCAATCACCATCCACATCAGCAAGGAAGGCAAAGTGTGTATTCCACACTATTGGATTTGGACTGCCTCTCTTAGAAACAGGCCTTCCCCAGGGTCAGGATTCTGGTTGTCCTGTCCAGCTACACTTACAGTCAACTTCTTCTGAAAAAATATGTCACGTAAAAGTAGCTTCGTGTATGGACTGCTCTCCAATGATGGTAAAGATAGATAGATCTTTCAGTTAGGTCTTTCAACTTCAGCCTCAATGGTATAAAGAGGCAAGTAACCTTCTAGCAAAGAGAAGTGCAAACTAAAACACTTTCAGACCAGAAATTCCTCTTCACCTCTCATACAATTTTTAGTACGGCTCAGAACACAGAGGAAAAAAAGTTAAAGAAAAGCTAGGTTAAAAATTATTTTACAATAAATTTTAGTCATGATTTTACTTCTGGTTCAGAGGCCTTCAAATAAGGTTGAATAAAATTTACCATTAGGAGTATAAATAGGGCTTGAAACATCATGATATGTGTAATAATTTCAGCTACAATTACTTTCTTTTTTTTTAATGCCCGAGAATTATTTCTGTGTCTGCTAAGAAAAGACTATTTCTATCTACATAGAAAAGCTTCCACGGGAGAATTCTAGCTTCTAAGAAGTTAAGGACAAGTATGCTTCAAGTACAGGCCCAGTAATTTTAGGCCTTGGGATTTTACTAAACACCTAGCAGGCAGAAGTCTTTGATTCTTATGTCCTCCTTATGTAATACTGCACTGGCAAATAATTTTCCCTATTTTGCAGTATATCTTCATTATGACTTTCAAAAGCATTCCTTGGTAACCACTGCAGAAAAGCTGGTAGCCCAAGAATATATTTTTATTTTTAAAACTGTTCTTTATATCACTTTTCTGTAATTAAGCCATCAACTTTTATAAGGAATATCCTTGCATATCTTTGCCTACAAAGGAAATGTGAGGTGTTTCAAGAAATGAAGCTACTGTATGAAGCTACTGTATTGAAGTGACAAATGTGAGCAAGCTAACACCTCATTTTGAGCAAAATTTAGCTTCTGAAAAACAGAACTGTACTTTCTGGAAGGGCACAGACTTGACAGTTATGGCTTTGAGAAAATTAAGTATATTCAGATAGGTCCTTTAAAAAAAAAAAAAAAAAGGATAGAGAAAAAGAAATGGCACCTGTAAGGGCTGGAAAATATTTCTGTGGTTGTAATTATTGTGCAGGTTATATCACATGGCTGAGATGCTACTAGAGCTTGATAAAGCTGTTGATTGCTGTGTGGCTTGGAAGTGCTTCTTCCACCCCCTCTTGTGACACCAGGGAGATAATGGTCATGCCCTGAAGTATTTGAAACTGCTGTAGGAGAAATTGCAGCCTTGGTCTATGTCTCAGGTTCCGACGTTTTTATTATATGCTGACTACCCTAACTATACGTGTGTCTGTGTGTATCTCCTCCGCAGTTTGCAACAAGTATTTCCCACCCTGCATTTCGGTACCGCTCCAATCTTCCCGGATAAATGAACCATTCTTACTTTCAGCAGCGCCAGCTTTTACAACTACAGCAATTATAACCTTACCACGAGACAGATGGCAGCCTTTCCTCACGCTACCGTGCACGTCTTCTCTCCCAACAAAATGGCAGACTTCTCCCATTTTGGATAAATGGGTCTCAGCGGCCGCTTCCCTACCTGGTGGTGAGGCTGCGCTTGGTGCCAGTGCTGGAGACCTGGGGCTGCAGGAAGCTGAGATACCGCTGAGGACCCAGACGCATGAAAAGCACAAATAGAAATGAAAGAAGGACTGTTTAAAGACACATCTCTATGTACTTCCTTGTTATTTAGCAATTATATTCATAAACTAATTTTATGTTTTGCTAATGATTTGTTTTAGATGTAGTTCAACCACAAATATTTTTGAAAAGTTTTGAATGTGTCAGAATTATTTTAGAAAGACTAGAGTTTTTAACCATAATGATAGTACTTAGTAACAGAAGCTTAGCTTATGCTACATTTCTTTCTAGGACTTTAATGTCAAAAAATATTCTTACATGTAAACAGAGTTTATAGAAATTTGTACTAGCAAGAAATTGGAGAGGTTTCAAGTCTGAATATCAATATGAAAGTATGTTTCCATTAACTGCTATAGTGTCTTTTGGTTCTGTTTCAGTTTCCCAGATTCTGAATATAGTAGTTTATCAGTGTGAATTCAGCCAAGTGAAATAGTTATTTAATTTTATCACAACTCTTAAGCATTCCAGAACTGCTCTGTTCTTCTCCAATAAACTAAGTTTGCACAGACAAACAGACCTCAGGGCAGCTGCTATCAGATCATTCTTAATAGAAGATAAAATAAATAAAAAAGGTAGCGTGAGCGTGGAGAATGCTTACTTCATGGTATTTGTGTCATGGTTGTTTTATTAGATGTTCAGGGGGAAAAACTATTTTTCTAGCAGTATCTAAGGTCTTTGTCTGTGGGAAGGTAAGGGAAAACTGTTGTGACTCTTTTTGTATTTACTAACAAAAATTCTCACCCAGCATTAATATTTGTGTTTTGTTTGATCTGCTACTATTCCTTGAGATTATAAGTCTGGATCCTTCAAATCCATGAACTTACCCTTTTAATTTTATTGATAATATCTTAAACATTATTGTCACCAAGGCCAGACTTACTTAAACCTAAAATAAAAAACACATAAAGCTAAGTACAGTGTGTAGAGGGTAAGTGGAAACTTTAGCATTCCTTATTCTTCCTGAAATATGTTATACTGCCTGAAATATATTGCCATGAAGAAAGAGCTCTGTTTTATGTTGTATGAATAGGGTTTGTTCTTGTTCTCTCATCTTCTTAACCAAAAAGCTTGATTTGAACTTCAGTAGAGTCCCAAATAAATCGCATGATAGCATTCAAGAGACAGATGAGATTAAAAGGAGTTGGGCAGTCATTCAGAAGACAAGAAGAGTTAATGAATACTAGAGAAGTACTTCCTTTATAGGTCATATCTAATGATACCCAAAATACCTTTTCACACGCCCTTTCAGGACTTAGCAAGGAAGACAGAAATGGAATGATGCAGCATGCCATGATCAACTAGCAGAATCACAGAAACAGATCATTCCTCACAGACTTTTTTTTCTCTAGAACTACTGGCATCTTGAAAACTGTCTCAAAAATTCAAACACAGTTAGGTTTTCTCTGATTGCTTTCTGGCATCTGTGACTGCAAACAGACTGTGAGGTCATCTCAGTGTGTGAGTCAGGCTATCATACCTGAAATACAAGATTACACGGATATTGCCATAATTCACAAGTTGAAAATGACCTCATGCACAGCAACACTGCTATCGAGCTGAGCTGGAATTATACATATCTGACCCATAGGGGAAGATTCTAATTTAAATCGCCCAAACTGAGAACATCTTATTGCTATCAGGTTCTCCATATACAGAAATATTCAGACATAAAAGCTTTCCTCCTATCACTGAATTTGTCTTAAACTTACTCTGTTTGAATCAATTACTCAGCAAGTTTATGCCTAACAGCTGACAGAAACATGAATCAGTGCTAAAACCACATACTATTTTGACTGACATTGAAAGAAAACCAGTTAGACCTGCTGTATGTTTTGACATCTCTTGCTAAATCAAAGTTGTTTTATGAGTTAATCTTATTTGGCAACCAGAATTTAGCTAAGAAAAAACTCAATCTAGAAAGAGTTTCTAGTTAAGGGTCTTTGTTAAAGCAATCATTGTATCGACTCTCTTCATTTAATAAATCATGCACCCCAAATAAGAGGAGAATGTGCTCAAACTAAAATCAATAGAAAAAGAAGAGATTTTTAAGTGAGCTCAGCCATTGCTTTTCAGTAAGTATTGTTTGTATTGAGTGATCTTGGATAATACAGCATTAATTATGTTTGTAATGTACATGTTGCAAAGAAATTCCACAATGAAGTACAGTTTTTATTCAAAAAAAAAAAAAAAGGCATTAAGGGTTCTCAGTATTAAAGGATTTGCTTTTTACAAACACATATAATAATCAAAATATACTTTGCTGTATTTTCAGCATGTCATGGCTTCCACAGTATTTAATTACCAGTATCCTGCTAAACAAGTGACAGACTGACACGATTAAAGAATTCTAGACTCTTCCTTCCTGCCTCTCAATAAACAGCTTCTTTGCATGCATAGACACAGTTGGTCAATCTGTTGGCCACAAACATTGTTTATCAGGAATGCCAACAAATGTTAAAAATATTCCACAAGATAACAAGTGAAAGACATGACTTCAATGTAGTGGGTCTGAGGATGCATATTAGACTCCAGAGTGAGCCAGTCTCTGCCTGTATAAAGCGTTTTTCAGCTCTCTTTTCTAAGATCAGTGTCTCTGGTTACCCGAGAAGCAACTTTAACTGGTCTTTAATAGAGGAAACCTCTATGTGTTTTCCAGAAGCAAAATATATATTTCAACAAATATTGAGACTGTAGATCCAAACTGAAATTATCAAGCCTATATATATATGTGTTTTTTTTTTTTTTTTTCATTTGAAATACTCTGGGAATAATGGACCTGCTGATACAAGCTTACTTTTAGAGGTGTCAACCTCCAGGAATGGAATCCAGGATCTGTAGTTATAAAATTATTGTTATGAGGTAGCAGTTTAATCACTATGTAATTTTAATTACTAAATTGCTAAAGTGTGTAGTCTAGAGAAATGTAATAATGGACCAGCTCTTAATAATTGCCTCAGTGCAAATTCAGGGGATGTGACTCCCGCTTTTTAAATCAAATTAAATTATTACCATGGCTTACAGGACACCAAAATTAATGATTCATTTTGATAATTAATGATTAATTAATGATTAAGAAGTATCTTACATTCAAAGCAATATGCTGTTACTGTCTGTTTGTCTTGCCTTCGGGTACACATAGCAGAAACTATTCCATACCTAACAGAGGAATCTTTTATGTCTTTTAAATTATAGTGGCATTTCAGTATTCCATTAAAATCATGACATCCTTTTGGTAATATTTTTTGCACACTATATTACACTAGAGATTTTTATGATGATGTCATCACACTGGAGAAACAGCGTTGTCTTGAAAGCTTTCCTCTCTTTGATGCAATGCCAGATTTTTGTTCTTTTTCAAGCAACCAGTATCAGTAAGATAGAAAGGATGAACGCACCAAACAGACTTGATTGTTGAAAGCCCCTGTGAAATGGAGTCAGAAGCAGAGCATTGCTGGTTTGATTTTTATGTTATTTTTCTCTCATGGTTTCCATCGGGAGAAAGACTGAAAATGTGAAATGCTGACACCCTTCCCTCAGGAAGGAAGGAAGAGCTCTTGCCCTTTGTATAATCTTGTAGTAAGAGATGCGGGCTCAGCTCCCCTGGGGCGTGTTCACAACCCCCAGGATGTGAACAGGTTCTCCCACACGCTCAGTGAATGTCCTACCGCCGGGTGGTGGGTAGAGCAGGAGTAAGGCCCAGTACATCAATTTAGACTTCTCTTTCTAGAGATGTTAGCAAAACGTGACTGGACCAGAAGTGTTTCAGAAATGCTAAAGGCAACTGCTCTAGTTTGCACCAGTCTGTTCTAGTCTGCTCTAGCTCTGCTTTTATATATATATATATAAAGAGGATCGTTTGGTCATTTTCCTGTATTTGAGCTAGGAAGTCCGGCTTCTCAAAACGATTCTCTCCCAGATCATCCTGTTGTCCCGACAGGGTCCCAGGTCTCCCTGCCACCAGCTAGTTCTCCTGTCGAGCCTCAGGGAGAGTCACAATCCTGTGTCCATCCTCACTCAGTCTTTGGCTCTCCCTGCGTTGTGTTCAAGAAACGTATGGAGCCCAGATGGTTTTTCAGTACTGGGCCATTGGCTCCAGGTCTGACAGAACCAGTCCTGCTTTACTTGCTCGTTTGCTCTCTGGTATCCTAACCAGAGAAAACTGGCTTTATGAAAGCTTCTCCGTGGCATTTTTGCATCTAGATTCCATTTTTAGAGTCTATTTTCACCAACTGTTCAATAGGGAATATAGAGAATCTCTGCACTGTGACTGAGAATCTGAGGGGAACATCTTGAAAGCATAAAACCTCTTTTCCAAGCATTCTTCCACTGTTTATTCCTAGGGAAAAAAAAAAAAAAAAAAAAAAAAAAAAAAAAAAAAAAAAGCTTGCCATTTCACAAGTTCACTTGCACGTTGAAAGTCAACTTTGAATATACATTTTTAAAGATGAATTATATAGTTTTTATATCTTGGTCTACTTTAATCTGGAAAACACTACTACCACGTATATTAAAGATTTTACACTTCTGCATTCCCCACTTTTTAATATGAGCTAATGAATGAGCACGAAGTTCTGGATGTGCAGCAGCAGCCTGTGTAATAGCACTGCTGTGCTTGTTGACACATTTCTAAAGCATCAGGTGACAACTGAACCTTGACACCTTGAAAGGAGAGGGCGGCATCACCGCTAGATTTTATTTACAAAGGGAAGAGCGGAGCGGGGGCCGCGCCTCCCCCCGGGCCCGGCCGCAGCCGCCGCAGGGACAGGGATGCGCTCCCCGGGCCGGAGGGCTTTGAGAGATCCCGGGGCAGAGCTGACCTGCGGGCTCGGGGGCAGGAATCATGGAAATTGCCTGCGAAAGGGGGCTAAGCGCCTGTTTCCCCGGCTCCCTCCTGGCGCATTCAATAGCTTTGGTTTCGCGGTAAAAAACTTGGTTTGCTCGCACGGGAGAGCGGTGCCTGCACACAAACTCAGCGGGGAAGCGGCAACTCTGCATGGGGCTCTGCAGGACCCCCCCGCCCCGGGCGACACAGGGCACAGAGCCCTGCCCCGCGAGCGGCCCCAGCCCCCGCGGAGCATCTGGCTGCTGTCTCCGAAGTTGGAATAATTACGAGCTCCGAGCCCTTCCCCCGCGCCCGCCACGGCGCCTAATTAATGAAAAGAGCCACGGGGAGGGATGCGAGCGGAGTCACTTTGCATGACGGAGTTGGGACTCGACGTCGCGCTCCGCTTCTTGCGGGGAGGCTCGCGGACGTGACTCAAGGTCGAGGGCAGGAAGCCAGCGCTGTCCCCTGCGGGGGCTTCCTGGCTCCTGCCCCAGCGGAGGTCCAAAAACTGCCCCCGGGAACGAAACACCAGCGAAAAGGGGACCCTTCCCCGCAACCAGCGGGTGCGGGGGGACCCGTGTGAGTCCCGGCCCGGCTCAGCCCTTGTATCAAGAAGAGATTAGAGGGTCGGCTGGTTTCAGCCATTTTTTCAGCCGCTTGCCCAGTTTAAGCTTTGAGCACGGCTGAAAGTTGAATGCGCTGCTTGAACTAGCAACCACTTTAAAGACATTTTTTTTTTTCTCTCGTGCTTTGGCCAGTTCAGCCCCAGCGATTACTTAGATCATGGAGAAATACAAGAAACCCACATCCTCTGTGTTGACATTCACAAAAAATGAGCAAGCGGCTGCTGGGCAGCAGGAATCCCCCCACCCCGCCCCTTCGGCCTCGCTGGTGCCCACTAGTGTCCGCAGTGCGCGCGATTCCCGGCCACGCCGCGCACCCCGCGCGCCTTCTCCAGGGAAGTGCAAGTGCCAGCAGCGTCGGGGTCCCTTGGTGCAGGATGGAGATCCAGTCGCCGCGTAAAATACCGGGCCGGGCTCTCCAAAGTGGGATAAAATAGGCACTGCAGAGAGGAAAAAAAAAAAAGAAAAGAAAAGAAAAAAAAAAG
>JAWLRI010000319.1:1056900-1095850 GCA_034781795.1 Crypturellus tataupa
CTTGAAGATCTCCAGAGAAGGAGACTCCACAACCTCTCTGGGCAGCCTGTGCCAGGGCTCTGTCACCCTCACTGTCACTAATTTTTTCCTTAAGTTTCTGTGGAACTTTTAATGCTTCAGTTTGTGGCCATTCCCTCTTGTTCTGCCGGTGAAAAGAGGCCAACCCCATCCTCTTCACTGCCTCCCTTGAGGTACTTATACACACTGATTAGATCCCATCTCAGCCTTCTCTTCTCCAGGCTGAACAGGCCCAGTCAAACAGTATTACAGTCTCAGTCAGGGCTAAACTGAACGGAGAAGAGAGGGACAAGACAAATAGAGAAATCCAAAGTACTGCCCTTTGAATATGCTAATATTTAAGCTGCATATGCAATGTTTATAGCAGTGCATGCCATTATGTAGGAGATTTGTATTTGCTGTTTGGCATTCTGCTATAGGTAAGCTTTCAGCTAGACCTTGTCCTTGACATCAGTGCTTGAAAAATGAGTTCAAAGTACTTTCAAAGCCCTGGATGTAGAAAACACTCATGTTGCTTCTTGGCCAGAATGTGACAGCTGAGGCAAAAGACGAATTTCAGAAAGAAAGAAAGAAAGAATAAAGGGCTTTCAAAGATCACAAAGTACTTTTCCATTTCAAGAGGTGGCAGAGGAAACCATCATCCTCAGAAACGCAGTTTGTGCCTGCTAATTATTATCCTTGAGTACACTCCCCCTGGTGGGGATGAAAAGGTTGTACTCTGAAAAGTGAGATTTGCAAATGGTATTCTGGTTCTCCCAGTATTTCACTTTTCACCCTAATTGCAGAACAGCACCAGGCATGCTTTCAGCTTGCTATTCTCTACAGAGGCCTATTAATAGTATTTTATCTACTGCCTAATTCTATAGCTTTAACTTGGAAAAATTCCTTTAAAATTCAATCCTGATGGAGAGAAAACAGTAGGCCTGCCTCTCTGCTTTTTGTTTAGCTGTTCAATAACTGAATAAACATTAACCAGCTGGGTAGTGCAATTATAATTTTTTAAGGTACTATAAATGCTTGCTACAGCATAGTGTCTGGCAGCCTCACAAATATTAATGAATGCATTCTTGTTCCAATCATGCTATTAAGAGCGATTAAGTACTTTACCAGAGGTCATGCAGAAAATGGATGGCAGAACCAGGCACTGAAGAAAATCCAAAGCTTTATCATTAAGACATCCCACTTTTAAAGACATCCTACAGCAAGCAAAAGAAATACAATTAGTGGAAGGGACTGACGTTAGGTACTAATTATTTAGTATGAACATGAATGTATCAAGACATCATTTCTAATGAACTTAGCAAGCAGCTTACCCAACAAGATCAGGAGTAAGGATTTAGGGTTTGGATTAAAAACACAGAACAAAAGTAAACTCTAATATTCTCCTCTAGGGAAATCATCTCTACTAATTATTTCTCTAAAGCTTTCCTCAGTATTGTTACAGCCTACAAACCACATTCATAAACACAGCCCCATTGCTCTATAGAAAACAACTTAGTCGCTTTGGGGGATTTCTTACTAAAAATGTAATAGAGCACAATTCAGGTTTTGAGTTCTTATCTACTCTCTAAGGAAACAAAACACGGAGTTTGTAGAGATAATGTAAAGATCAGCAGACTAATGATGGAGACAAATACACGGGAATGTCTGTTAATCACAGAAGGAGAGGTATCACACGCAGCGGCTGAGATCATTATGGTAACGAAGTTTGAAGTGTGGAGAGCTATTCAGAAAGTGTGATCAAAATGCAAATTTAAGCAAAAAAAGAACATTATTTCTGCTCTCAAAGTTTAAGTTTCGTGTGTATTCATGTGAAAACTATTTTTCAAGTTATGCACAAATGCCTGGAGCTATAGGTATTTTTGCCATGGCTTAAAAAGTCTGCATGAGTAATGACGAATACAAACCACTCCCGATTTTCTGACAGATGTTTTTAACCTTCTTCAAAGTTGATAGGGGTTTTGATTTTGCCTTAATTTTTTTTTTTTGCTTATATTTGATACTTTCTAGCCTTTTATTTAAATGCAAAGGAACAAGCACTGTAAGGGACTGAGGATTTCCAGCATTTTTCTTAGCATTGTCTGTAGGAGGAGAAAAAAATTCTCCTAAATTCTTGGTAAGATATTATCCTTGCTCAAGGCATACTACTCTAGCCCAAATAAACTTGTAATAAGGAACAAATCAGATATTAACTGATTCCAGAGCTTACCTGCAGATTAAATAAAGTAGACAGAATATGGCAAAATAACTTTCAGGCACATATGCATTTTAACTATTTTAAGTAAGTGGTTAGACACATTAAAGAACAACTGTATATGTTAGCTTCTTCAAAGTAGTTAAAATAACACAACAAAATCCAAGCCAAATAGAAAACACATTTGCTCTGACTATGCTTGTATTTTTTATTTCCCTTTTAACTGTTAAGTAATATACAAACATATGGGCAAAAACTTGCTTTTATATGGTTCTTTTCTTAATGGAGGGTTTTTGCATCAGACAGATCTCTTAATAGATAAAAATTAAAGAACTATTAATCTGGAAAATTATTCAAATAACTGTCCAACAGAACTCTTTTCATTTGAACACTAACATATGAAATAATGTGAATAAATTTTTCTGAGTTCTTTCATTGGTTAATATTTACACTGACACCCACCAGTAATCTATCCCAGATATTTCTACTCAAAATCAGTAACAATACCCCAAAAGATAATGTCTGGTATTGCCTCCTTGGTCTAGGACACAGTGTTTTCTTGAAGGACATGATTTATTTTAAGTATTTTCATTTATTTTGGGTGTTTTTCATTTTCTTCTGTGGGATTTTGGCAGTCTTCTGAGGTAGGTCAGCAGAGGCCCTTCTCGTCTCTCCTGTCTCTAATGGTCATAGACGCTGCCTCTTATCCTCAGGGGAGGACACAGATTCACATTCCTCCAGTTTTAGGTTAGGTTTGTCCTATAATTTGTTTGTACTCTTGTTAGACTAGATGTTAGTGGTTTCTTAGAAATTATAGTCTTATAATGAATTTGCTTTTCCACATACTGCTTAGGACCGGAAATGGAAGGGTGCAGAACTTTTCATTGAGGCTGCCAAGACCGTAAATAAATACAAAGTGGGGTTCAGCTGGGCAAGATCCAGCAAGGGAAGGAAAGGTAGGTGAAAAAAATGCTGCTGATGATTGGGCTGGAATAGCAGGATGACAGACTTGGGCTGCTATATTGCTCAGCACAGACACCCAGAAGGGCTTCCTAGTGAGACATGTTCCCAACATGCAGCTAAACACCAAGCAAATCTTGAAGTTTCTTGTAAGGTGATACAAAAGAAACTGTACTTACAGAAATGTTTTGTAAAACGGATGATCATCAGGTACAAATATGTTTGATTCAGTGATTAATTTACAACAATTAAAGTGTTTTTAATTTAAAAGAATAAAGTGTGTGAAAAACTTTAAATAGTCATAAATTGGTAGATAATAGAATCTAGGAGAGGCCTATGCAATACCATAATTCTGTTGTTGTTGAATTGCCTTTTCTGAGCTCTTGGACTGTGAGGAAGAGGATTTCTTCTGGAGAAGTAGAGAAAAATGGGGGTTTTACTGCAATAGTCTTTGTAAAACTCCTTGCCGTCTGTGCAGAAGGGTTCATCTCAGACAAGATTATGTTGCAGGAATAAAGAATGTATCAAAAACTTGGAAAAATTATTTCCAATCTAAGTTAAAAAAATGATGTCATGCTCTTGCAGCCTGGCAGTTGTTTTCAATTCTGACAATATATATATATATTTTTAAAGATACTCTACCTGTGATTCTTGTTGTTTTGTTCTGTGTTTTTACGTTCAAACTAGTGAACAGCTGCAAATGGGTTTAGAGCTTCCTGGCCACAGCAGGAGCAACCAGGGCAACTACTCAGGACCAAATGCTATTTGATTGGGCAAGATATTGAGAAGACGTTTCCAAAATAACGAACCAGCCTCATACCTGCAGGCAGACAGGGAGGAGAGGCCTGGGACACGGACTTTCATGCCCCAGGAATGACGAGCACTCGTGGCCATGGGCTGTGAGTGACTTTTCACCAGTTGCAGAAGCTGATATTTTCATTGCTCAGACCATGGTGACATTAACTTTCCTTGACCTGTTTGTACTTAAGCAGGAGCTGGGAAGCAGCCGATTGTGAATTTCTATCTAACCAGGGCACCTAGAGAAACCCACAGAAACCCCGGCCGCCTGGAAGTGCCCTCAGAAGGCCGCTGCCAAAACGAAGCTGCGCTGAGATCTGTTTGCCACTCAAGCATTCAGGCAGCCACAAAGCGCCTTCCTCATTCCTAAAAAGTTTGTGATGTGACAGCAGCCGGTGGTGGACTCCTTCGGGTTATCAGGGAGGACACGCAGCAGGCAGCTCCCCTCTTGGCCGGGGTGACGATGCCGTGACAGCTCTCCCTGAAAACTGCCTTGAGAAACAAATCCGGCTCAGAACAAGACGTGCACACGCACCAAAGGCACGCTGCCGGACGGGGCGATGCGGAGCCGGGACATGGCGCGGGCTCCGGTGCGGGACGGGGCAGGCTGCGGGGCAGGGTGGTCTGGCGGGCTATGAGCCGCGTTCCTGGCACCACCGGTCGCTGCTCGCGTTTCCACGCGGGTTTTTAGGAGCAGCCGAGGTCCCCGCTCGCAGCAGCGTCAGCGCGGCGCAGGGATCGCGCTGGCGGCCGTTGGCTGCGGCGGCCGTTGGCGGAGGGGCCGTTGGCGACGCCCGCAGCTCGTCACGCTGCGGCGGCTCCCGGGCTGCAGACCCGAGCAGACGGGGCCACTCTCGGAAGGCAGCGCGGGGGCCTCTCCCGGGCCCCGCTCACAGGCGCTTCGGTGGCCGTCGGTCCGGGAAGGCTTCAGGTTGGTCCCCGCGAACGCATCAGGCGGGAGGGGGTGTCCCCTGCGCTCCTCGCCTGCGAGTGAAGCAGCGCGGAGCATCCCGGCGTTGACAGAGCTGCAGCGAGGCCCGGCAGCTCCCGCCTGCGCCGTGCGAGCCCGTCCCTGTGTTCAACAGGGCAGCCCTGCGCTGTTAAACTTGGCAAATGTTGGCAATCTGTGCAACAGCCCTTGTTTTCTGTTTGGGGGGAGGGGTAGGTGACAGCCAAGGTTGTATGGGAGCCTCAGTACCGCTTTTCACACAGGAACGGGTCAGTGCGCAGGGGTGGCTTGTGTTTCATCTGCAGTTCAGCGCAGTCAGTTAAAAGGAAGAACAAACTGTTCTCTGTTTTACTCTGTATGTCCAATGAATTGTGCCTTAGTGAAAACTTCAGAGCACCCTTGCTAGTCACTTCAGATTAGCAACATTGTGCTGTACTTTAATGGAGAAAGTTCGCAAAGCTGCTGGTCACGTTATATCTGGGTAGATCTGGCTGCTGTGGGCTGGCAGGTAGAGTGCAGAACATGCTAGTGGGTCAGTGTTTTATATCAGTATTTTAGATTATTTCAACTAGAGAATTCTATTTTTGAAATAAAATTCTAGATCTTTCCCCCCATGTTTTATTATGCTTCCCAAAGCATATAGGCTTGAGTCATCCTTAGGCTTCCAAAAGCATATAGGCTTGAGTTGTCTTGCCAGATGCTTTATGTTATTCCAAAATTGTAATACTAAGAAGTATTCAGCCTCAAAACGGCACTATGGTCTTAGGGTCTTTGTTTTAATATTCAAATGCACTGACTTGGTAGTACATTACCTGGAAAAAAATCAAAGTTGGTATTTTACTAAAGAGCTTAAAAAACAGCCAACAAATCATCCATAGTTTCCCAATACGATTTAAACTATCAGCTTGTTATGAAAGCACAAAAGATTGTTTTTTTCAAATCTTTGTTTGCTTTTTGCTTAAAAAACAGCTAATTTCGTAGAGGAAATGACTCCTTGACTCCTCAGTGCAGTTCATTTAGTCTTATATGAAGAAATAACAAAGCTATTTTTATTGTCTCCCAAACTTAACTTGTCTTTGACAGGTTTAGGTTTTCGTTTGTTTGACTATTTTATTCTTTTTTTTTTTTTTTTTTGTTCTGCCTCTTCTCACTTGTATTGAGTCTTGTCCTATGAAGCTACCTTTCATTTCATGAAAGTAAGTTAATAGCACTAGAATTGCTCTTGTGTGGTCTTCAGCAGTGCTTTGTCCATTGGTAGAGTTACACTTTTTTTTTTTGGTAGAGGGAAAACATGTTGAGTATCGTTCTGAAGACCCTATAGTGATGTCGCTTAGGGTGGATCAGTTGAAGAATTCACTCGATACTCTAATGCTTTAAGTTACTGTGCTTTTTTACAAGTGCTGATGGGAAATGGATTTGTCCTTAAGATGCTGAGATATTTATCACAGAAGTTACAGAGGCTTGTTTTTTGTATAAGCTGATTTCTGTAAGAATTATTTTGCTGATGTTAGCAAGGCCCATACTTTAATGCACAAATATAAAAGGTAAGTCTGTGTGTTCCTTGGCTTCTTTATTACTGACATTACTTAGTTTTATACCCACAATAGTTCTCCTTTTTTGAAAATGAGTAAGTAGAAAAGTGTCAACTTGATGTTTCAAAACTGCAAGTTAACACATCTCTGGAAAAGTCCCAAGTACCTGTCAAAGTGCAAGAGCTATTTTATTTTATTTTATTTTATTTTATTTTATTTTATTTTATTTTATTTTATTTTATTTTATTTTATTTTAAATTAGGGAAGTATCAAAACATTTTTTAAAGAAAATTGTGGAAGGTTTTCTAATAATTAGAGATGTTTGGGCCTTGTCCACAGTGAATGAATACATCTATCAAGTCAGCTAATCATTAACAAGTGGTTTCAGGCTTCCTTAAACCAGTGAGAGAGACAGACAAGACTGTGAAGTAGTTCCTAAAAATACATGGCATTATGCAGGATATCCTGTAAATATTGTTTCAACAATAAGACGTAAAGTTTTCACTTAGGAGTGTATGTCGTTGGCTTAAAACTAATGTTTTTCTGAGATTTTACTTCTGTTTCCCATCTAAATGGATTAGCTTAATCTTAATTACCTTAGATGACAGGGTAAAATCCAAATGCTGAACCAACAGTTCTTAAATGCGTAGTTAGTTATTCACTTAAAAACAATGTCAGGATTTTGAATACTCGACAGAAGCATTTAGAATGTACCAAAAAGAGGTATTTCCTGAAATCTGATTTTGGCCTCCTCATACTAGTGTCTTATAGCCTGGCAGTGGGGAAAAAAAATTAATACTCTCTTACTTTTGTTTTTTTGACACCTGTCATAATAGGTGACCCCCAAATTACTAGGGTTTTCTGCCTTCTTTTAGTTACAGTGACTGCAGGCTGGAGTGTGTTGTATTAGTTGCAGTACGTGGGTGTTGCATCCAGCTTGACTTGCAAACAGCCTTGGTGATAAAGCAGATTTAGTGGTTTATAGGCAGCTAAACCAGATCCACTGAGCATGCGCAAGGTGAGAGTTTTTTCTGTTTCTGTTGTTCGTGTTAGCCAGGTGGGGTTGTTTTTTACTGCAAGATAAGCAGTATCTCTTTAATATTGGGACAGCATTTTATTTTTTCTCAGAGTAGTTTATTATCCTCCTGATGATGCAGACACATATTGATCAATGAAACGTATGATCCTTAATTATAAAGGGTTTTATATATGGGCTCCCAGGAAAGATGATTTGCAAGAGCCTCTGTTTCCCCCTGAAAACTTGGTATTCAGTACAAGCAGGAAATCTTCCCTTAAGGAACCTGTAGAGGTATTCTGTGAAATATTTTCTTGTGTGTTTGCCCAACAGTTTTGTTTTTTCTTTCTTACACCAGGTAAGGCTTAGGATTGCCTGAAGATAACTGAATTAGTTTATGAATATATATTTTTATATATTATAATGTTATATTAATGTTATATATAATGTTTTATATTTATAATGTTTAATAATATTGCTTACTGTCTCTCAGAAGCTTACTGTCTCACAGAAGCTGATAGAAAATTTTAGGTGGTAGTTTGAATTTTTAATCAATCTTTCCTTCAAGGAATTGAAGAATTGGTTTCTAACTTTATCAATAGCTTTTTTTTTTTTTTTTTTTCTTCCAAATCCAGAAAAGCTGAAGACTTTTGAGAGCAGCTGTACTGAAGTCCATTGCTCTGTGGTCTCTTCCTCTGTCTCATGTTTTTCATTAAAAACCTTGAAAGAGCTTAAGCTCTTCCTGATGTGAAAGAGGAAACATTTTGAAATACTGACAGTTTTTATAGGACAGGAAATCTTTTTTACTGAACTCTACATGATATTTTAACAGCTGTCACTCCTTTTTACCGAAAACTTGAATTTCTTTGTACAGTAAAGCAAATAACAATCATCCCTATTTGTCTTTTCCCATCTGTAGTAATCTCTAGAAAGGGGGAAGCATTTGTAAATACCCATAGCTACATTTCCAAGCAATAAAAAATAAATTTGATTTAATTTAATTTAAAATTTAAAATAATTACTGCTTTTGATGTGGACATTAAAATGACAGTCTTTACAGTTAGAGCATCTCTAGAGTGAAACTTTCATTAAAAACGCCATATTTTTGACTAATGAACTTCAGCTAATGAAATTCTTGGTGCTGTTTGGGTAGCCCTTGCCCTGACAAGACGAGCAGCGGTGCTGCGTGCTGGCTAGGGTGCAGACAACTGCGCGCAGTCTCCTTCCTGGCTCTATTATTGTATTGCTGGGAAAATACTATTCCTGTTTCAGGGTCAGGAGAATGAAATCTCCGCCTGGGCCCAGGTGCTTGAGTTTTTATTGCTGTGAACAAATTTAGCAAAATCAGTGGTTTATGTTAACATTTGCCACTGCACTGGAGAGGTTAAGGTGCAGCACGTAGCCCCTGCAGCAGAGTCAGGTTTTGGGGAGAGTGGCTATAGTTTCTCATGGAGTAGATTCAACACCTGGGGGCAGTAATTGCTTAAACTATTACAACAAGGCTCTCCAAGTTTGTGTACCCATAAAACAGAGTTTTAATGAGACCTCCAGGAGAGTGGAGAAAAATGGGCTCTTCTTTAGGGAAGTACAGGCTAAGTCCTAATAGGTGCTTTAAATAACAGATGAAATATACTCTAGAAGCTTCTGTTTAGTGTAAACAAATAGAAAGGACAAAATAAACAAATAGGAAGGTCAAAAGTAGAAATCTGCATTTTACTAAATGGATTCTTTCTAATAGTGTAGAAGGAAGGAACATTTGATATGTGGGAGGTTCTTATGCTTTTATTTTTCTCCGCACTTAGAGTCATCCTTTTTAGGTGTTGTTAAGTAGTTCAGATAAATTGTAAGAAATGTAAAGCAAAATGCTACACAGAGAAGAGAAAATACTAGCTTTGATTGTTTGGACTTTGTGCTTAAATGTTCTGTATCTGGCTGTATAAAATTAGACAGCAGTGAAGCCAAAAATATCATAACACATCTCACAGGAAATGCTGCAGATGCTGTATTAGTGAGGCGAATGTCCAGTAAGTTGCAGGTTTATCTTATATGTACTGAAAATTGTAAATTGCATAGTATTAGCTAATACTCCTCATTTAATTCTCTTTCTGTTAATCACTGCTGTAGCATCCAGGCATTTAGTAGCACAGCTAAGTTTGAACTGAGGAGTCACAGTTAAATGATGAAACTTTGTCATGTGGAGTATTTATAGAAGTTTGATTTCAGCCTTGGCCTAGTGGACAATGTAGTGTTTCTTTCCCCCTTTTCTGCAGTTCAGCAAGTTGTGCAAACTAATACCTATTTTCCAGTGAATAAGAAAGAGTCAATCTTAAGAGGATAAAAACAAGATTTTGTTGTTGTTATTATTCCACAATGCTTTACTATCAACAACAAAAAAGAAAGCCCAAACATCTGAGCAGGCCTTCCTATAGCTGTCACCAGCCTTGTCATGGACACTTGCAAATTGGAGAGATATGTTTTCTTTTTACACTAAGCAATTCAAAGAATGCTTTTAGTAATGCTACTGTACAACCATGCACATGTTTCTGATGTTTCTCTCTTTTATTTTTAGTTGATATAATAACCCTTTTTCTTGTTTATTTTTTGCTTTTATGGGCGCTGACAAGGTGTATGCAGAAATGATGCATGCTGTGAAATAGCAGTAGTTGCAGAGGGGATTTAATTTGATTTTTAAAGTGACAGTTCCACCAATTTATAGTAGCAAGTTGATAGCAATGACTTTGAACTCTCATTTAAATTAAAAAAAAATGTTTTTTTCCAAAAAGGAATAATGTCATTGCCTTATTGACTGTTCTAGTTCCAGTTTTGTGAGATTTTTTCTTTTTCTTTTCTTTTTTTCTTTTTTTTGTGTTTTTTGTTTGTTTTTTGTTTTTGTTTTTTTGTTTTTTACCTTTTTTAATGCAGTGCTAATTACCTGAAGGTTAAGTGCACAGTGTTGATTAAATTTGGGGTTGCAAGTTCTTGTTTGATGATGTACCAAGTATCTTGCACTTGTTTTTGAGATTGTCGGAGATGACTACACTGTTTTCCTGAAGAGCACATGAGGAATTAAGGAAAACGGCAATTACTCTTGTCTCTTGGGTGCTGACAGTACTTGAACTCCATATGACTTAACTGCTGTGTCACTTAGTAAAACACAGAATTGCTCAAATCGATAATTTAGGCTTTTATCACAGTCAAAAATGAGAAATAATCTCTTCAGCAAAACTGGGATCTGCTGCTTTTATATGTAGAGGGTTGTGCTTTGTTTAAAAACTCAGCTCTGTAGAATTTGTCCTTTCAGAAATCCTAGTTAGGCTAAGTATTTTGCTGTTTACTTGATAAGCACACCTTAAACGAGTTTAACACTGCTTTAAGAAATGTCTTTTGAAAGTAAACAAATGGCAGGCGAAATTCCAAGTGGAAGCTGAAGTTTCTTCAAAAAGTAGCCTGCCAGGAGAGAGGACTTAGAGACGCAGGAGAAATGAAACCTGGGCCTCTCCTGTGGCATCTTCCATGTGAAGGGGGAGTGAGGGGCCTTCCCTTAGGTCTGTACAATTCTTCCCTATTTATTAACAAATGCTTTCAGTTTATGAAACTTAGAGCTAACATTAATTCTCTATTGCTGATGCCCACAATTAAAGCTGGGTTGTGGCAGGAGTCATTTAGAAATAACTTATCCATGACGGAGCTGTTGTTTCAGACTTCTGTAACTGCCAGTGACTCTGGTTGAGTTTGAAGGAGTGGTTGTCTTTTCTGCCGGCTGTATTCATGTGGAGGGAAGTTTTTTTAAAGGATTACTCTGTTTTAGGTGAACAGTATTGGATTTTTTATTTTTAATCATGTTAGGAAAGGTTATGCTTTGAAGTTCCTACCATGTTTTCAGTGACTGACAGAATTGCTAGAAAGAGATGAGGGTTTTTTGTTTCTACTTTTAAAGGAGTGATTATTGATTCCTTTTAAAGGAATGGTTAATTTCAAATTGAGTAGGTGATTGTTGGGCTTTTGGGGGCAATTGTGCATAGAGAGGAGAGCGAATAGTTTTAAAATACAGTCATTGTAGTGACTCAGTAGGTGTGGGAAACTCCTGTTATGAGCAGCTCTTGCAAAACAGATTTTTTCAGCAGGATGTTGGCATAACTGGTTCTTCTATGGAGATCTGAGATATATTACATGCCTTTTGAAGAAGGAATGTCCAACGTGTTTTCAATCTCATACAGGGAGATCTCCCAAGTTCATTGGAAGGGTGTCAAGGAGCCTTAAGCTTTAGGTTGTGGTATAGTCATGAATATTCGAGATCAAAAGTTTAATGCACAAAACCAAATATTAACTTAGGGAATCTTTGAGATAGGATCCAAACTGTTAGATGGTTTTTGTTCCTTTAGATTAACCTACCATAAACCTCAATTTAATTTATAATCTTGTTGATTGCTTAACAGAAAATGATACTTAGTTTGTTAGTAAGCTTTTTTTTTTTTTTTCTGCAAAGACTTCCTGCATATTTTACTGTGCTTTTGGTTACACAAGTGATGCTTCAGAATACCTGTTTAACTGAACTGGACTTGATGCCGTATTTGCACACACGCATAGACTATAATGTATTGCATGAAAATTAAACACTTGACTCCTCTCTGTTCTGGGTTGTTCCAGGCACCATTTTGAAATCACATACTGGAGTACCTATTGCAGCCACTACTTCCAAATCTGTCAACAGGCATTATTTGAATTTTCAACTCTGACAGTATTGGAGTGTGATTCTTCCTCTAAAACTGCAGTTTGATTATAACAAAAGAGGATTCTAGAGACTGTGTTACAAATGGGTAAGGTTTGCAGATTTGTCTGGAATTAAAGTTCCTGTAAATCTGAGTAATATGCCTCTCTGTGCCTTGAAAGTATACTGAATTTTATTAAAAAAAAAAGTCACTTCAAAACCTACTGTTGAAAGGAGGTCAACAGCACTTGCTAGGACAAGAATAGAAGCTGCCGAATTGTCACCCTCTGCTTGCCTGCCATTGAAGCTTTCAGGGATTATTGGGCTCTGGGAACTCCTGAGTTAGTCGCATCTCTATGTGAAGTTTCTTGTGGATTTTTTTTTCCTGTGATTTGTCCAGCTGCATGAACTTTCAACTCTATTGTGCATTTTTTGGAAAAAATAACTTTTACTTTGCTTTGAGGCTTTCCATAAATGTTCTCTCGTTCTTGTGGAACAGTGAAAAATTGTTCCATATAAACCTTTTCTGTGTCATTCATGATCCTGTGGATATCTGGCCTTTTCCCCGTTTCATTTCCTTTTCTTGCAGTAGCATAGTTGTTTTTGCCACACAAACTGTGTGCATGTACCCTATGTTTTCTGCATCTTTCTAGCTATGCCATATTGACAGGGTCAGACAGAACTGCCCACAGAACTGGTTTGATACATGATTTACTTTGTGACAGACTTTTATGTTTTCATAGCTCTGATTGCTCAGTTTTATTTCCTTGCCAGCTCTGTGCTGAGGCGCTGTTACTGCTCTGGCCAGTTCTGGCATAAGCCCAAGTTTGTGTCCTGGAGTGCTCCATATACAGCTCTGTGTTGCTGTATATCTGAATTAGAGACTCCAGCACTATGGGCTGCTTTCTTGCCCCTCCATAATGAGGGGAATATCCTCGTGGTGCTTGGATGGAGAGGAGTTGCTACAAGACAGGAGCTCTTCACATTTAGGATTTGAAGGAGGCTTTAGTGCTGTAAGAAATAACAACTGGCCAGTTAATTTTAAAATATCTGACCTTTGCATATTTTTCCTTTTCCATCTGTTTTATTGGCTTAGGTTTTAGGAAAGTGGTATTTGGAAATAAAATAATAAAGCTAGTTGTCCAAGAATAGACCAGACAAAGGAATGAACTAAAAGAAGAATATTAAACTTGGAATTTAGTTTGTAACCTTTTTCCTCACTAAATGTTCACTTGTTTACTTTCTTCCTTTCAATTAGCCTGTGTATTCTTCAAATAACCCTTTGGCAACTACATACTCTTCAAGCATTTAAGTTTGTCTAGAACTTGCAGTAAGATTCAGAGTACTGTGATAGGAAAACCATGAAACTGTATCTACATTATGTCAGAAAAATGAAACATGAAGTTCCAACAAAAATTGCTGTGAGGCCTGCCTCTGGCTTGCACATTTCTGAGGTATATTCTGTGGTGTGACTCTCCTAGCACCTGTTTTGGCAACACGCACATCTTCTGACTTGGGTCACATGGAAAATGGTGACGGATATGTGAAATGCAGTATTTTGTTCAAGCTAAAAATTCTGAGCTTTCTTGTGTGTACTTGTTGCACAGCAAGAAAAACAGTTGTTTCTTTGCATTTCCACTTCTTTGTTGTCCCTAGTTTGTGTAAAAACTAAATATTGTGTCCATTCCTTGTTTTTCTCATCTTGAATGCCCTCTTACAGAAGGCAGTGTAAACACCTAACTTTAAATATGACTCATTTTGTTGCTGCTTGTACAAGTGTGCTATCTGATTGTTTTTGAAGAAGAGATGATTGTCATAACACCCTTGAATGAAGCTTGAATAGGCAGGACCTGGCTGGTTGACTTAAATCTTTTAAGTATGCGGGCCCTTCATACTCAGTCTTTCTGTTATTGAAGGACAGGGACAAGAGGTTTGCACACATATGAAGCAAAAGTTGACAGTATAAGAAAACTGTTTTATTTGGCAATAAATAACTAAGCCCTTCAAAACACTTGCAGTGAGTTTAAAAAAAAATTCCATCATATTTGGTCATGCCACAGTGGCTTCTTTGAGCTACTTTCAGACTCTTTCAGGCATTATTGTCAGCTTATGCATGATCCACTTTTTGCATATGTCTTTGTTAAAGTCTACTAATTCTGGAACCATGTTGTGAAAAGTACAGTGGTTGTCTGAGCCAAATCTTAACCGAGAACTGGGCTCCAGAAACTTCCTCTTGGCTGTGTTGGCAATTAGGGTGCAAGAGCAGTAGATGCTAGTTTTTCACATTCGCATGTATTTGTTAGACGTGTACACATATTTGTAATTAAGAGGCATAAAAGGGATTACTGAGTATCATGCTAGTTAGGGTCTAATTTTATTTTCTGAGGTAGAAATGTTCTTTTTTAAGGTGTTGCAAGGGTTTTGTGCTGCATGGCTAGTTAAAATTAGCATTTATTGGGCTTTTGTTTAGTAGTGCATAACATAAAGCAAGCTAGAAGTGGTATTTAGCAACAAAAGAGAGAAATTCATCATATTTACTTTTAATTGACAGAATTTAATCTGGAGACTTTTTTTTTTTTTTTTGAAACAAGATGAATAGTATGAAGATTAACCTGTCCTTGGAGATCTGCAAGACCTTTAAGTCTTTAATTTCTAAAACGTTTGTTATGTTTAATGCTCATGCATTAAACAAAGTTGAAAAGGAACCTCCCTGAAAACTTTAATTTCATAGAACCATTGCACAAAACCATATAATGGGAATATTACTCACTTGTCGTGTACTCAAGAGTCCCTTCCTTTCCTAAAACCTAAAATTTTGTGTTTGACTAGTGAAAAGAAACCTTGTTTTATTTTGTTGCATGTCAATAAAAGATTACTGCATTATGAAGCTTGTTTAGTTTAAAGGTGATGGCTTGCCATAGACATAATTAGAGACTTTGTATTTAATGTGCCTTTTTTGTTGTTGTTTTGTTTAGTGGGAGACTTTGATAAGATCTGGCGTGAGCACTGTGAGGATGAGGAAACTCTAAGTGAATACGCTGTGGCAATGAAAAACCTGGCAGATAATCACTGGGCAAAAACTTGTGAAGGAGAAGGCCGAATTGAATGGTGCTGCAGGTAATTCTTAATGTATTTGAAAGATACAATTGCATATTTTTTTTACTAGCAGTCATTTATAATACAAGACTTAAATGTTTTCCTGACTTTTTGCCATTTAAAAAAAAATCTGTATATAAAATGCCAGCTCTTATTGCTTCGTAAAACAAAAGCCCTTCCTGCCATTCCAACTTGGAAGAAAACAGTTCGTATGCTATATTTTCTTAATAAATGGAGACATTTTTAAAGTATCTTCAGCAAATATATATATATATATATATATATATATATATATATATATATACACAAGTATATATTTATACTGAAGCTGTTGTAAGTAAGTTTATGAAGTAATTTATGAATCTAAGCTGAACAAATACAGAGGATGTACCTTAAGGATTGTTTTGATTTGGCTTGTGTGTATAAATATAATAGTATTTGGTCTCAAAATACAAAGCCTTGCCACTAAATTTTCAATGCTTAATCATCTACAATTAACTTTAAACACTTTAAACACTTGTTTAAAATGGGAAATCCACTAGGACAGCCCAATAAATATTAGAGATTTAAGTTTAAAAGTTTAATTCAAATATTTTAATTCCTGAGGAAACTAATCTCTAGAAGAGGAGAGATTTGTCATTGAGATTCCTAAATAGAGGTGGCATCTAAGGCATACCATGAATCTGTATATCAGCATAAAACCAAGTGTTGTTGAAATCTGACCTGGAAGAGAACTAATCCCTAGCCCCAGTTTCAGAGATGGCTTTAGATGTATGTAGAAGATGCTGCAGTCGCTCTGGTCTCAAAGATATAAGATGTCTAGATGTTTCAAAGCCTTTGGAAGTCATGGAAAACATGATGTTTTCCATCATGATCTTTAGATCTCAAATAGATATTAAGAAAGTAACATTCTATTCAAGTCTGGTGATCCCTGCAGATATGAGTTGCAAAATGATGAGCACAGGGCACTAAAAAGCAAACATCTCATCACTAAATTTAAATTTGTTACATTTGTTTAATGTTACATTTTAGTGGCAAGTTGAGGTGTTTTGTTCTGCTAGGAATGGAGCAAATAATAACAAGTTTATTTCTTTTCTCTCTACAACAGAGATTTAACATTTCAAACATTTGAAATCCATTCTTTTTTTAAACCTAAATGAATATAGTTATAGTTATTTCAGCATTTCCTTATAGATCATATTTTCTGGTTGCAGTTCATGTATCCCTGTCCCGAGTGCAAGAGAAGTGAATCACTTGGAAAGAAATACAGCCAAAATTGGACATTGTCCTACTGACTTTGTCAGGGATATGTGAAATGGAAAAATACTACTGAGGTTGCAGTAAATTCTTGTTTGCGTAGATTTATGCTCACTTGTGATATGCAAGTGCCAGTTTCTGTTTTACAGGCTCCCTCAGTTGCAAGTTGTTTTCTTGTATTTGTGCTGTTCATAACTTCCACGGAAGTGTTGATCTTTATGCTCTTTACTAAATTATCTTCTCTTGAATCATTTTGAATTCTAATACTGCAGCACTTTCCTCTTCTGTCTGGCTTGGCATCATTCACAGATCAATTAAGAGAAGGACACACTGTTCCAATGTTCAAGTTATCTGTGAAAATACTATTGTGCTAGACCCAGGAACAAATTCCTGTGGAACATTGCATGATATTTTCTTACAATTTGACTATCAACTGATATGTTTAACTTCCTCACTAGAATTATGTGAACTTATTTTAAAATAGTTTCAGCTAACCAGTATATTCCCTTATTTTGTGCAGGGGCATGTGCCCTGCTAGGACAAGATAAATGTTGCTTGTGTGCAGTGGAGAAACAGCCAGTGACCTCTACCTGAAGCATTTTGGCTCTGCCTGTCATTCACTTGCTGTTTGTACTTTCTGTAAGATTTACAAAGCAAATGGTTGAAGAAGTTAATAAGTTTGGACTCTGCATCATGAACTCATATTAAAGAGAATCTGCATGATAAAAAACAATCTGCATGATAAATGCTCTATTTTAGCATAAAGCTCCAATTAAGGTGCATACCTTTTTATTTCGCAAAGTTAAGGGGTCAAGAGATCTAAGTCTGTGGCAGGAGGTTAGTTTTTCGCTTCTGTGTGTGTTTTGGGTTAAAGAGAGACCTGGATAGCTAAGTACTGGCGGGGCCAGTTTTTTGTTCCTCCTCAGAGAGCTAGGAGGGTTCCTGCCGTAGGAATGGCAGGTCCACTTGTCACTGCTCCTCCTTGTGTTTGGTTGCTTAGTTGCATGCAAGAGAACTTCACTGGCAGAAGCCTTCAGTGAGAGCTCTTGCTCATGCCTCAGCCTTACATCACCTTGGTAGGCAGGTAGCAGGATGGTAGCTCATGTATTGAACTTCAGTTGGAAGCCTAAAATGCTAGAAAACCACTTGTGTAGCACTGCATGATAGACTCTGCGGACCATATATGTACTGCCTTATATAGGGCCAGTTTGCTTTCATTTATTCCTTCAGGACAATTCTCAAACTTTAGCTAGTGGGGAGAAGCTCTTTAAATTTTATTCTATTTTTGGTGCAGGTTAGTGATCCCTTGGGGTGGTGGTGTAAAAAGCTTGAACTCAGCAGTCCTTTCTTCGTTTTCTTATCTTTAGAAAATTGAATACGGAGTAGCAAATTGTATTTGGAAATTAGCACTTGTCTTGCTCTTTTTTTTTCTTTATATTACAGTGAAAAACTTAAACCAATGTGGGATAAGATGATGTTTAGCCCAAACAATTACTCTAACTCTTATTTTTTGCTGGCATAGGGAGGCTAGTTAAGCTTTGTGCAGACGATGAATGCTGCCCTATTCTGATTCTAGTTAGAACAAAATTAGCCAGACTAGCAGGTTTGTTTCTTTCTGTTGCTTTTGCCTCAGTGTTAAGACTTTTGTTGACTTGGCTATTTTTTTAATAAAAAACAAACCACTTCTAATTAACTGAAAATAGCTATCATGAATCTGCATGTTTTTAAAAAGTCTTTTGACAGTTCTCTGAAAGAAGAGGTCTTGATTGGTACTAAAGAAAGGGTCTTGATCAGGTTATTGTAGGGTAAATACGGACTGCTTGGAAAAATGTGGGGAAAAAAAAACTTAAACAGGATATATTGAGTAGGACTCTGTAAGTATCCATCTGCATCTATTAGTAACCAATATTTTCATAAGCAATCTGCTAAAATGCAGGATATGTTTATTAAATTTGCAAATTAGAACAGCAAAGAATTGTCATTATGTTTGAAAACAAGATTAGAAGTAAGAATGATATTAACAACTATATCAGCTATAGTAATTAATACAAGAGAGGGAGTAAATTGGTCAGTGCCTCTAGAAAAGCTTTTGGATTTTATAGCACACCACAAAACGAATATGAAAGAATCTTGGGATACTTTTGCCATAAAGGCAGACACAATACTATATAAATAAATAGTATATAAATACTATATATATAAATAGTATATAAATAAGAAATAGTCTGTGAGATATGCAAAGTATTTCTTTGACTTTATTTAGCATTGGGAAGTTCTTAGCCTTCTTTTGGCTAAACAGGTCCAAGTTCTAGAAAAAAGAACACTTGTGTGTATATGAGCATTTTTTTATCTTTATTGGAGCTGAGCTGCATTTTTCTTGAAATGCAATAGCCCAGGTGATACTTTGAGAAAAACAGGCTTCTACTAGATTTAGAAAGTTGATCCCAGAGTTGCAAGATAGATTAAATGAATGTTTGAAGTCCCTTCAACAATATTATTATTTTTTTTAATGATGCATTTTGCCTAGGTGTTTACTCTCTCTGGATAAAGAGGAGAGGGAATATGATTTAGAAAAGAAAAAAGGCTTCCAAGTTGTTGGAGTCTTCCAGCAGTGAGAATACTACATCCAAAAGCTGCTCTGTAGGTGGAGAACAACACCAGAGAAAGAGCTTATGACAGACAGATTACATTTCTTAAAAAGAAAATATCTTAAAAAGCTAGAAAAATAAAGTGGAAAATTGTGTTTTTTTTAGTACAGGTTTCATTAGTTGAAATTTAACAAGATATAATTAACATAATTACAGTACTTCAGATTGAGAAACCTCCTGCTGTCACATGTGCTGAATTTCTTTAACGTAAAGGTGCATGCTCCTCACAATAACGGAATGTTTTCTGGTACAGAAATACAGAGGTGGAGTCTTCTGCTCTCCAAGTTATGGTTAATGTATACAAGGAAAGTTAACAATTATACCTATCTTGATATTTATTTTCCTTTAAGGTTGGGAGGATGAAATAGTGGCATCTTTAAGGTTTTGTGTCACTTGTGATTCTTTAACATGGGAAAAGGCCATCATAAATTGCTTATGCCAAAGTAGAAGTTGACCATATTAATGCTAATTTAGTTTTCATAACCTTGTCAAAAAGAACTAGCTACTAATTGGTTTCCATTTTTCAATTTCTTTCTCCAAAGAATATGTATTTGTATCAACTCTCACTGAAGCTATTTAGAGTATCCAGCCCAAGTACGAGGATTCTTTTTAACTTGAGCAAGTTGTTTACAATTTGGGGGATTTTTAAGCAATAAAATCAAGTTTCACTGCAAAAATGCCAAGTGTTGTTTTTGTTTGTTTGTTTGTTTGTTTTAAGCAAAGACATGACTTGGGCAGTTCACCTGTCTTTCTACCAGCAGACTTAAATAGGCTGGAACTGAAATGTTTATTTCCCCAGTAAGTAAGTTTCAGCTCAGGTAGCATTTCACAACTCTTCATAAACAAGTATGTTAATTGTAAAACTAAAGTTGTATCATCAAAGACCATTTAAATGTCGGTTAAAAATGGAGTTATGTCAGTTCCCAGAATTCTAAAATAGATTCCTTAATTATTTACAAAGAGAAATAAAATTAAGGGATGTTCTGCTCATTACCTAAGACAGCTGTTAAATGCAGAGTCTCATATAACTGTATACTCAAAACCACGTTTGATCAGTGGCAGGTTTTAATAGCTGTAAAGCTGAACTTGTTGGCCGCATCAACAAGTTAGTATGAGGAAAGATGCTGAGTGGAATAAATTTGATTATCTCCTGTTCAGTAGCTAATCAAATAAGCTCATATGGGTACAGATGCCCATACGTTCACTCGTACCCCATGGTAAATGAAGGGTAATTTAGTCCCCTTCTCTGGAGTGAGACCACAGAGAGCTCCTGGGAGACCATAGGAGCCAAGGTAGCAACGAACAGAGATTCTGTCAGAGTTACTGTAGCTCCAGGAATACCCAAATGGAGAGAACCCCTAGTGGCTGTGAAGTACCACATTGCCAGACTGTCTGAGGTGTTGGTTGGTTTGTCTGTTTTTATTTTGTTTTGTTTTTTAGTTTGAATGTGGGGATTTGGTATTTTTGATTTGAGATCCCCAGTCTGTATTTCAAGGTAGTATCACAACAGGAGGAATTTTACCTAGCCTTGAACCTTTTTTTTTTAACTCTGAGCCCTTTATCTTTCTGTAAAAACTCAGGTGTCTGTCTTCGTTGTTGCCTTTTGGTAGTATCTTACAGGCAGCCAAGAAAGGCTGTGGCCAGAATAGTTAAGGATAGAGAGTTAGGAGAACTCAGTTGGCAAGACAAGGTACAAAGAGAAACTAGAAATTTGCCCAAATAACAGTGGGCAAGGAAAAAACAATTTCTCCCTGGTGGCAAGAGAGCGGGTGCCATGTTTTAAAAGTGTGTGGTTCTCCTGCTGTGTAGCAGCACACTGGAAGCTAAGATGGGCAACATGCCTGCTGCTAGTGAGGTAGCAAGTTGATAACATCACAGAATTGTACACAATCACAGAAAGGTTGAGGTTTGCAGGGACCTCTAGAGATCATCTAGTCCAACCCCCCTGCTCCAGCAGGGACACCTAGAGCATGTGGCACAGGGTGGCATCCAGGCGGGTAGTTGAGGAGAGAAAACAATATGTTTCCCTATGACTGTGGACTTTCTGCTCTCTTATGACCTACATGTTGGTATTGATAGCTATGTGGCATTATTTAAACTGTCACAGATTCAAAATACTTTAAGAGATAATAAGAAAAAAGACTTCTTTAGACTAAAAATGAAGACACTGAACAAGATGCTAAGAAAGTAATAGCTGTGAGGAAAAGAATTTGTCTTAATGTATGTGTTTTCTTTCAGACTAAACAACACACAGAACTAAATAGCTATGAAAGACATAATCCTAGATTGATTATATGCTTATGAACAAATAATTACCATATATAGTGTGAAATACAACTACTATGTTAGCAGTAATTCAGGTATTTTTCAGGAGGGTTGAGTATTGTTTGTTGTTGTCATTTTGTTTTTTTTCTGTTTTCTCTTTCTGCTGAGCTAAATGACAGACTTCAACTGTTTGTTAATTTGTCTCACAGAATCAGAGAACAATTGAGGTTGGAAGGGACTCTTTGGAGATCATCTTGTCCAACCCCCCTGCTAAAGCACCTAGTGCTCATTGCCCAGGAGTGTATCCAAGCAGATTTTGAATATCTCCAAGGATGTAGAGCACAAAGTCTGTTCCAGTGTGCAATGACCCTCACAGTAAAGACATTTTTCCATGTTCACATGAACCTCCCTGCATTTCAGTTTGTGCATGTTCACCGTTTGTGCACTTCTGAAGAGTCAGCCCATCCTCTTTACATCACCCCTTCAGATCTTTATACACATTGATCCACTAGGACTCCCAGGTTGTTCTCTGCCAAGCTGCTCGTGCCATGTGTGTGTGGAGTTAGCGCAGTTTCACAGTAGATGCATTGGGGATGTTGTAGCCTGGGCTGGTGTTCATGCCTCTGTGTGTGATCTTGTTCCATGTGGCTCAGATGCAGATCTCGCCTTTTCCCAACTTCTCTTTGATGTGAAAAAAACCTTTGGTCACTGTGGAATTGTAACTATAAAGTTGTTTCTTAGGAATATAATTTTGAATGAGTTTTTTGCTAACGTGGCTGTGAATTCTACTCTAAGGTTACTGTGTACATTTAAAACTTTTATACTAAGTGCCCGGGGATGCCTCGGGCTTGCTTGAGCAGGTAAAACTTGCTCGTGCTTTGAGATTATTAGACACAGGTCAGTCTTGATCTTGAGGCCATACAACCACGTCGTCACAGAAATGTGTCCAAGGTAATTTATTTTTTCCCCTCACATCGAAGAATTAATAACCTGAACATAATGTGCTACCGTGGTTATGTGTTTAATCACTGAAAACTTCCTGTGGGCTTAGAATAAAATGGCCTCTATTTGTACATGTTTGGTTGTGTGTTTCCCTGTATAAAGCTTAACTTCACTGACTTTTTTTGTGCATCTTATATGGAGGAGATTGGATATGTTTGGTCCTTCAGATGAGGCCTCAATCTTTCTGGTTGTCAGCTCCATTGCTGTTTTAAATGTGATGTTATACCAATATATGCTTTCCTGAGTGATGTGAAACACTGTATTATCTTGATCCTGTTTCATATAAGCCCTTGTTATTTTAAATATGAATTTTTGTTTTCTGGAATGTAGCCTTCAAACCTCTGCAACTTTGTCAGAGGGGAATTGAATATGTTTTCAAAACAGTATTATAAACAATTGTTGTCATGAAAACTTTCAAACAAGTACTATTTTTGTTAATTTTTTCATGCAAATACTTGGCTGACACATCTAATTAAGAATACTGTGTTTTACAGGGTGTGAGGCTTTTTAATTTCACAGCAACAATTTATTTCCAATTCTAGATCTATTTTGGGGACACAACAACTCAGTCTCTGGAACACACTCATATATTGCTACTGACTGCTGGTTGAAGTATGTCTATGCAATTTAGCGTACTTTTTGATACATTAATTCCTTTAAATGAGTTAACCTTTCTGTTCAAATTCAACCAGAAACCGTAGATGCTTCCTAACCCCTGCAGTTGTGGGGAGCTGCTCCTGACCATAGGGGAGAGCTGCGGTGTGTTCTCGCGTGGAACATGTGGCAGCTCAGGCTGCCTACTCGTCGTGTTGTGGCAGGGCTTCCACTGGCCTCCTCTGAAAGCCCATCCAGATAACACTAATTTGAATGTCTTTTCTTAACTGCCACATTCTTGGCACTAAAATAACACTCTTGATTTCAGATGTGTTTGGTTGTATCATATCTTTCTCAAACCTGATTAATCAAAGTCAAATTTGGAGTGGAGTGCTGGCAATTTTTTGTTCAAAAGCTGACATCACTTTTATCTTTTAAACCTGGCTTGTGTTGTACGTTGATAATAATGATAAAATAGTGTTCTGTTTTTAGGGAAACTTTTTTTTCTCTTTTTAGTGTATGCCGTGAATATTTTCAGAACGGTGGGAAAAGAAAAGCACTTGAAAAAGATGAAAAAAGAGCACTTCTTGCTTCTAAGACCACTCCAGCCTTAAGTGTTTCCCAGGCTCCCAAGATTGAAGAACCTTTGCCAGCATTTGGCCTGACAAATCATGAAGCTGTAACGGAGGAGTAAGTTTTACCTGTCTTGGAGACTTTTTTTCTCTTTGTGTGATAAGATTATTTTTTCCCCTCTGATATTAGTCAACCTGGCACTGTAATAGTTACAAGTATTTTCATGTGAATATATATACATGTTTCAAGAAATATTTATATTGTAGTCTCTTTTGGATGCCATAAAATAGCTTGGGAAGGACAATTTATTCATCTTCATTCAACTGTCACAGCAATTTTGCTTTTGGATGCCATTGGCATATAATGCAATTTATATTAAAGTTTGAGGTGGAATAAGGCAGGTGTTAATTAAGTGAACAGTCATTATATTTTAACTATTGTTGAAAAGAGAGTTGCTTATGAGAGTACTGAGGGCCCAAAAGTAAATATCAGAGTACTCAAAACTTTTTTAATAAATAATTGTGGAGAAACTCTTGATTCCAATTATATACATCAAAAGGAATCTTGAACTATAACCATTAATTTTAGATGCGTACATTGGCCTCAGTATCCTTGAGGTATTTTCTTAACAAAGGTTTTAATTTTGTCTTGCACCTTAGCTCAAATATGAATTTTATTCTTGGTGTTCAGGAGTGTCCTTTGCCTCTTGATTTCTCTTCTTTTTTTTTTTTTTTTTTTTTTTTTTTTTTTTTTTTTTTTTTTGCTGCTTATTTGAGAGTGTTTCTTTATTATTATCGCAGTACCCAACCCATTTTTCCCCAAATATCATTAGTAGAGTACTAATGTGTGTGGGTAAGAATCTCATACATTGCGTATATAATGGAATAGTGAATGCAAAGCCTGTGGTGGTGAAATGCCATGTGTATGGCTCCATTTATATTCTCCATAGACCCGATTTTGCCACTGTGTGAAGTAGCACTGAAGTAGTTTGTTTCTGTGCTATGAAGAGATTTTCTCGTTGCTGTGTCTTGTCTTCTGTGAGCAGCACTTCAAGTCAGATGTGGCATTGATTAGAAGAGTGGCAAACAAGTTACCAGTGCTTAGTAGCAAATGTCTTTGTAGCCTTATCAGGTGGCAGTCTTTGTGGCTGGTGTTTGTAGCACAACTTGCAAATGCATAAAGATCTCATACTTGTATAGTTGAATAGTTGGAAGCAAAATGAAAACATTTTCTCTTGTGTGTTGTTCTGTTATGACAAGGCAACAGATGCTTCTAGAATGAAGGTAATAGCTTCTCATAATAAGCTTGCCTATCTTTTTTTCTCTCTATTCTCTTTTTTCTTTCCTCTCCTCTTTTAGTGCAAATACTGCTAAATCAATCCAAGAATGAATACCTGCTCATAATGAGAACCGTCAAGCACTTTCTCACAGAATGCTGATTACGTGTTAATACCTTAGAACATCTAAATAAGGCTAACATTTATTAACATATAATTTCAACATTAATATAAATAGCATTTCGCTGGTACACATTTGTTTAAAGGATTGCTTTGGTGATCAAACACAACTTCAGGTTGATTTGTTTTCCAGTCTGAGGTCTTGTCATGATACAGCATTTTACCTTCTGTGTGTCTGCACTTGCTACATATTTGCATGTCATGCAGAGTTTACAAAGGCCACTGCAGAGTGAATTACACAGGTGTGTTTGTTTTGCTGTCTGTAGCCTTAGCTTTTAATCTAATTTAGTGTGTATAGGAAGTTTTTTATTTCATAACTTTAAAAGTATTGGTTAATTTAGCCAGTGATGATTGTCTTTATATTCTTTCTCAAACCTGCAAAGCACGTGTGCATTAACAAGCACGTACCTGACAAATGCAAGGTTCCTGAGACTTGCTGAGTAACCAGCAAGCTGTAGTCATGCCTTCAGTAGCTGTGCATGCCTTATAGCAACAAGGCCTAGCTGTTAAGCCAGAGAAGCCAAAATTCATTTCACTTTCTATAATTTCCTCTATGAAATGCAAAGTTATCATTGACGTCTCTATAAAAAGTAACATTGTTTTCAGTGTTTCCTTCCATCCTAGAATCAGTTTCATTTCTCAAACATAACATTTCTAACACTCAACCTGTCATGAAGCTGGCTTTCAAAGTGGTTCAGTCTTGCAAGACAAAAACAGCTCTTATCTGCTGTTTAACACTCATTCCCTTCAACAAATCAGTCCCTTTTGCTTCATTTTTTGAGTGCAGTTTTACTTTTTCCCTTTAGCTGACTTAAAGGTTCTCTAGCTTAATGGTAAGACTAATGACTTTTTTTATATATATCCTGATTTGTCTGTCTCTTAAGGTCCAACCTACAATTCCTTCTTTTCTTTTGGTCACATAACTACGCTCTGTTTATCTATCTGTCTACATTCATAGCTGGCAGCCTGAGAACTGTTATTAAGGGGCAGCTAATGCTGACAACCAGCAAGAGAGTGGAGACACAAGTGAGCTTCTCAATTACTGTTCCTTGCAAGTTTTCCAAGTCCGTTTGCAGTGGATTCAGGCTGCTGACCACCTCTAAGGTGATGCAACTGTTAGTGAGAAGAGGGAGCTTCTCCTTAAGTCCAGTGCTTTGGCTGCATTTGGAAGAGCTGCAGTGGGGGCTGCCATTCCACTCAAGATGCAGAGCGGTGGCTCCACGGGAATAGGCAGCGCTGCCCTCGCCGGCCTGCACCCAGTGAAGAGGCGCACATTGGCTGAGAGTGTTCCCAAGGAGAGCAGGCCGGAGCAGGCTGGAACGCGTTTCTGAAGTGGTTCTGTAAATAAAGCGGCCTCTCCTGAAGGGGAGAGTGCTCCCCTTGCGTTTGCGTTATTTCCTTTTAGCCTGTTCAGGTGTTTCATCTAACCCTTTATATTGAATTTTATTGTCCCTTTTCTCTATGGGAAGCTTTTTCTGCACTAGAGTATGGAGTCCCAATATTCCTGCATAATTTTTTTTCTCTGGCTTCATGCAATTTCCGTTCTTTTGCTACATAGAAGGAAAGCTAACATATACTTGTAGGTGTTTCTGTTTGAATTAAAAAGACTAAAGTAAAAAGTGGCTTTTGCTTTTAACTTCTGCATCATCTTTTCATTTATTGGTTCCATTAATCTGCTGTTCGTACTGCAACGACTAGACAGGGAGTCCTGTTCTGAGAGGCCCTGTACCAAGCCTGCATGGAAAAAGAAATGACTTCAGCCATTGTAATTTATGGTTATTAGCCATAAATAGTCCTCTCTAAAATTCAAGCTCCTGCTGTACAGGATGCATTGAGTTTGGCAGCCAAACTCAGAAGAAAATTAGTCACCTTCATTCTGCAATCTCATTCGGTTCTGACCAGCTTGCTGACAACTCTGGTACTTTTTTCTGTTTTAACTGAGAATTAGAGATAATTATTGAAGAGCCATTAGCCTTGATGTTCCTTGCAGTTTGATAGAAACATCCCATGGATATCTTGTATTCCATGTAGAAGCAAAATCTTTAAACTTGGCATTATCTTGATGAATTACAAGGGTTGTTCTCGCACTTCTGCAACATCCTCTCTGTAGCAGACGTTGGGAGTTGAGAAGGAGCTTTGGGGAGAAACCTGAAGGGCTCAGATCTCCTGAGTCCACCAAAGTCCAACTGGGTAGGTGGATTTTGGGAAGGTCTTTTCAGTCATCTGTTTCCCCAGGGCTGAATGTTTCCCAGAAAGATGGCACAGGCTATTTTAGAGGAGACAGCTGGGCTTTGAGACAAGCATTTGAAGCAAATAGGACCATTTTCTTGCTCTTTCCTGGTGGAGCTGTGAATTCACCTTTGCTGGCCTCCATTAATGGATTTTAAGTATTCTAGGATTTTAATAATTGCAATATTGGCAAAAATTGTTTTTTTATGCCGTCTGCATTTACATGCAGCCGATCCGAGAAAAAGAACTCAAATTCCTTGGTACTGCTGGCCTAACCAGTTATTCCTGCCTGTGATGTGTATACATATAGGTACATATACATACATATTTTTTTTTAATGCTTGGATGCATTCATCCAAGTCACGTTTTCAAAAAATAATGAGATACAGGTTGTCTGGTAGCAGACTTGACCAGAGTTATTTAACTCCAGCACTTACTCGTCTGTTGCAATTTCAAAGGAAGAACAAAAAGGAGCCTCTCAAGGGCAGACTGAAGGAGGGTATGAAGCCAAGGAATGTCATCAATGGGAAGGAGCACCTAGAAGTTGCTGATGCCAGTGTAACCAAGTGCAGCCTTCTTGTTCTTATGAGAGGGAGAGTTTAGGCAAAATGTCGAAGAAGTGCCAGGAGGAGGCAAAAGTCTTGCTTGCAGTGGGATAGGTGACACTAAGTACTTCTATACAGTTGCATTGATCTTATCAGATACCACATTATATAGAGTGGCAACTGCACTAGGTATCATGGAATTGCCTTTGGTTGCAAGCTTGAAGACCACAAATGATGTTCTAGGCATTGATCAAGGAAGACTAGGCCTTGAAGGTAAGAACATTTTCAGAAGCAAGGCAAAAGTCACTATCCTCTTAGAAAGTTGTCAACTTTTATTTGTTTTGTTTTGAGAACCGTTTGTTTAACTAGAGAGAGAAAAAAAAAGTGATATCTGTAACTTCATAAAGGTGTTTTAGGTAGGTTTTTTAATTGGTCACAGAGAATATCAGAGCTTCCATAGAAAAGGAAAACTTTCTGCTAGCCGCTTTGGCTTCCTATAAAGGGAATTTCCACCAGATTGTTTAAGAGTGTTGTTTCTTCTTATGATCAGTTAGATGTCTTCCTTCTGACCTCCCACCTTCCATTTTTTAATTAGTTTTATATTTTTGTGATTGTTTTACCCGAGAAAGTTCTCAAATTTGTCTAAGAAGGCAGTGGGCCACTTTTCACTGTGTTTTTTCATCTTCCATGATGTTTTGGGAGAGGATATGTGCATCTTTTTGCTGCATTATGGAACTAAAATGCAAAAATGTCCTAAGCATCTCAACCTTTTACTATCAGTCTGAGTAGTTAATTCTTCCCTTCTCTATCACTACCCTTGTGTTTTTAATGTAAATTTCAAGCATTAATCTGTTTTCAGAAAAGATAGTTAATGTGGGTCATAAGTTTAAATGTTCGGTTGTTTAGGTAAAAATATAGGGAATAATTATGTACTTTCATTTTTAGAGACATTTTTGTTTCCTTCAGAACACTATTATGTGTTGTGTCTTTGTTGAATCAGACTACAATACTTGACACCAGGTGGCCTTTAAAATGGGAAAGACAAATTGGTAGTGCTGAAAGTTTCTTTTGAACTGCTGAAATTGTGATAGAAGACTTAAGACATGCAAATAAAAAAATAAAGAAGATAAACTGAGGAAAGACAAGGTAAACTCCAATCAGCCTGAATAGCAGGCACTCAAACAGACTTTTAGTTTGTTATTGCAGGTTGCACAAGTTAAATTTATTGCAATATTAATAACTGAGGATCATCTACTTTACAGATGGAGCTTGGTTTTTGTAGGCATGTTGGCAATTTAAGCAATGCATTAATTTCTAGTAGTCGCTATCAGAGAACACCACAGGATTTTTTTTATGATAGTTAGCTGAAACTGTGATTCAGAACCCAACATTTGATTAAAATGATTTTTTTTGTTGCTTCTTAGATTGCTCCACTCCTTGGGAAAGATCAGATTACTTGATGTTGGTAGCTGCTTTAATCCATTTCTGAAGTTTGAAGAATTTCTGACAGTTGGCATAGATATTGTTCCAGCTGTTGAGGTATGTAATTTATTTGCTGAAATAATATTTTATTTCCTTTGCAGATATTTTAGACTCCTTTAAAAGATTTTTTAAAAACATATTTAATACTTAAATATATATCCTAAATATCCTTGCTTTGAGTGAGTTATGGTCTTCATACCACCTCCATTCATACAACAGGTCCCAGGATTTTACTAAGAGAACTCTAATCATTTAGTTTTAAAAGATTCCTGTTTTCAGTTATACCTTTTGTAATGATTTTGTGGATCTCAAAATTGGAGAGTGTGTTTAGCCACCTTTTAATGGTATTTCACATTCAGCTCTTGCATCTTAAAAAGCCTCAATAAAATGTAGGTAGGTTTATGCTTAGGGTTTCTCTCAGAGACTGCACTTGCTAGCAGAAAGAAATGATCAGTGGGGATGATTCTGAGGGGAAAGGTGTTAATTAGTGGAATCTTACAGTTTATTGCTGCAAATATTATTGATCTTTCTCAGTGCTGGAGGTAAATGCATCAGCTTAGGATACCCTTTCTTGTAAGAATTACAGTACTAAGTAAATCATTGCATTTCCTCTATGTAATAAGCTTCTCAAATACATTTTGTCTTTCATCTGTCTCTTTTAACCTGAGTTTTGCGAGTCCAAGCAGTATTGATTAACAAAGCAAGATGATAAAAAGATACAGAAAGGAACATATATCTTTCAAGAAAAGAAATCTTGGACCATTTGCATTTTGACCACTTCTACATGGCTGGATTTTTGAAACAGGCTCTGTTAAAATCAGTGGCCTGAAGTAGAGGGGAAGAGAAGAATTGCATAACAGTACCGTAACAGTTAACTTGAAAGTAATGCTGCCCTACAATAAGAAATTATTTGGCACACAGTGTGATTTACATGCAAATGTGGTTTGTATTTTGTTGTGGTTACCAGGCCTAGTTTGCTAATGGCTATCTGTTATCTTCATATGCCTGAAGCTAATGAAGGATTCCAGAAAAATCTTTTTTTTTTCTCTTTATATAATTCAATGAATAGAATTAGCTTCAACTAAAACATAAAGAAACTTATGAGTGGACTTCATCAGGCCTAATTTGAGGAATTTGGATTAGTTGTCCAAACATATTTGCATATGTTCATGAGCCAGCAACATGCCCTTGTGGCCAAGAAAGCCGGTGGGATCTTGAGGTGCACTAGGAAGAGCGTTGCCAGCAGGTCTAGGGAGATGATCCTCCCCCTCTACTCAGTCCTGGTGAGGCCACGTCTGGAGTATGGTGTCCAATTCTGGGCCCCCAGTACCAGTGGGGCATGGAACTACTTCAGAGAGCCCAGGATAGAGCTACGAAGATGAGGAGGAGATGGAGCATCTCTGCTATGAGGAGAGGCTGAGAGAGCTGGGCCTCTTCAGCCTGCAGAGGAGATGACTGAGAGGGGATCTGATCAGTGTGGGTCAATATCCTATTGGAGGGCAGCAGGAGGAGCAGGCCAGGCTCTTCAGTGGTGTCACTACAAGGTAAGAGGCAACAGCCACAGACTGAAGCACAGGAAGTTCCACCTGAATTATGAGGAAAAATGTTTTGACTGGGTGGGTGACAGAGCCCTGGAACAGGCTGCCCAAAGAGGTTGTGGAGTCTCTCTTCTCTGGAGATCTCCAAACCTGCCTGCATGTGACCTGTGCCACGTGCTTTAGATGTCCCTGCTTGAGCAAGGGGGTTGGACTAGATGATCTCTACAAGTCTCTTCCAACCTCAACCAGCCTGTGATACTCCCTAAAATTTCCCAAGACATCTTGGAAATCTACATAGGATGCATGACACAGGATGCAAAGGAACAGCAGCCCAAGGCATCTAAAATGAGAATATGTGGCAATTAAATTGCCAACTGAGATGCATCTAGATGTCTACATATGAGAGAGATGTATAGGTTCCTACTGCAGGCAGTGGAAGTCCAGCCATAAAGTAATCAATGACACTGAAACATTTGCTTCTTCACAGCGAGGTGACTCACGTCCTCACCTCACACATTGCTCTGCCTAGCTATGATTAGTGACAGTAGTGGGACCTCACACGCCTGTGTGGCATGAGCAGAATCCAACCATCAATTTTCAGATATGCACAGTTAATGTCATGCGATAGTTTCATAAGAAAGCTACCTTTTTTTTTTTTTCTAATTTATAAAAATGAGTTCAAACTTAGAGTGACCAAATCATAATCGGAAAAGTCCTAGGTAGGCTATTCTGTGAATGCAATGGAGGATGTGAGTAATCCAAGCCAGGTAATAGCAGAGGGAGTAGTCAGGTAGCTGCCATTCCTGTGTGCTAACCAGTTTTGCAGGATCTGTCGTGGTAAAATGGGGCGATAAGGTAACTGACTTCTTGCCATCCGAAGCAGCAGCATTCTGAGGTGACGAGGCTTTACTGTACAGATATCAGGGTCACTGTGAGGCCTGCCTCGGGTTCAGCAGCTTCTCTTGGAGGCTTCTCTTGGAGTTGCTGGGGAGCCTTGCAACATAGCTGTTGAGCAGGGACACGGGATACAGTCTGTACACTCACATAGATCTGCAGATGCAAACTTAGCACCAGCTCCATACCAGACCTAATGAGTTCAAGATACCTATTTTCTGTTTTACCAGCACCATGGCATAAAGGTATTTATTGTATCTATACAATAATTGCCTATTCAGAATAGCAATCCTAGTTATTATTTTCAAATGTGTATGTGCTACATCTGATTTAAGTGTTGCTTCTAAGTGAAGTTATGTTATCCTGAAAATTATTTTTCAAAGCACTTTTTAAACAGTAGTAACTTGATGATGTCTATTAATAAGTTTTAATTTCCTAGGCTAAATATCACAAGGAAGCAAAAAGTAGTCCTGCAGGGCAAGTGGTTGCAATTAAAATTTCTTAATCGTAACCACTTTTTTGATTTTTTGCATACAAGTGGCCAAGATTAAAGCTAATGAAAAATAAATCACAGGGTTTTGGGGCACTTTTTTCCTAATTTACTGCTTAATCTCTGAAGCTAAAATAATTTTATATGAACAGAAATAATATCTCCTACTTAGAAATAATTGTGTATATAAATTGGTTTAAAAATACCTTTACAATGATAGTACTTTTTTCATTATTGTTTTGTAAAACATGCTATAAATATTTTTTGGTATGAAAATGCATGAGATTTAACTACCTTTTGGATGTGCTTAATAGAATATTTTGTTTCTGCTTTTATTTTCACTTACTTTTTTTGAAATCTCATTCATTGTACATTCTCTGATCATGAATATCATTATTTTTTCTGCTGAAATTGAGCTGAAATTTCATCTTAAACACCTTTTTCAGTAAGAGAAGCCAGTCCCAGGTGTAGTGTCAAAGTAAATAGTATAATATTACTCTTATATTTTTGAGATTATTCTATGATTGAGGATGTTCTGAACTTGATATGTTATTTTGTTGTCATTTCGTGACTTTGATGGCTTGACCACACAGAAGATCAGCTGATGAATTTAAAGCTTCTATCTTTCTGTGGTAACTGCCCCCAAGTGCTTGTTTTAGTCATGCTGTAGCTTCAAAGCACAACAGTGAGTGTCCATAGCTGGACTCGCTACAGCTGCTTCGTGTTTCTGCACCATCACGTAATGTTACGTTACTAAAGTATTAAATTTTTCTGACTCCTTAGATATACTGGGAAGACAGGGAAATTTGGTAGTTAGTATGGGGTGATTTTACGTTCCAGCTTCTAAAGAAAGAAATAAAAGCAATGCAGTGTTTCTGTCTTTCTCACTCTTTTTTTCTTTTTCACAAGTGATTTAAAAGAAAAGAAATAGCTGACACTGCAAACATACATAGACACTACAAACATTTCATTAGGGCTCATCTGCTATTTTCATTTTTAAAAATGAGCTATAACTATCGAATCTCCAATAAGTTTTTCATCATCTAAAAATTTTCTTTGAAACTCTGCAAGCTATCATTACATGCTATTTTACAATCAGTATTTTGATCTACTAGCAAGAGGCATATTTAGCAGACTTGAAATATCCTCAGGGGAACAAAGAGATCTGTTTATGATGATTATCCTGTGGGTTTGAATTGTGAATTCTTACTTAAACTAATCTTGATTTATTTGGCTTTTTCTGTTTTGTTTTCATTGTTTGTTTGTTTGTTGTTTTTTTCCCTCACTAGAGTGTATACAAATGTGACTTCTTAAATCTTCAAATTCAGCAACCTCTCCAACTGGCACAAGATGCTATAGATGCCTTTCTTAAGCAACTGAAAAATCCCATTGATTCTCTACCTGGAGAACTGTTCCACGTCGTCGTTTTCTCCCTCCTCCTTTCTTACTTCCCATCGCCCTATCAGCGATGGATATGCTGCAAGAAGGCACATGAACTTCTCGTATTAAATGGCTTATTGCTCGTAATCACTCCTGACTCATCCCATCAGAATCGCCGTGCAATGATGATGAAAAGCTGGAAAATTGCCATAGAATCGTTGGGTTTTAAACGCTTCAAGTATTCCAAGTTTGCTCATATGCATCTGATGGCATTTAGGAAAACCTCTCTGCAGACAACAAGTGACTTAGTTAGCAGGAACTACCCGGGAATGTTGTATATTCCACAGGATTTCAACAGCATAGAAGATGAGGAGTATTCCAACACTTCCTGCTATGTCCGATCGGATACAGAAGATGAACAGCTAGCATACGGATTTACAGAGCTACCTGATGCTCCATACGACTCGGACTCTGGAGAAAGCCAATCTAGTTCAATCCCTTTTTATGAGCTAGAAGATCCTATATTGCTTCTAAGTTAGTGTAGTAGTTGAAATGCCCTTTCAGTCAAGCCTCTTGCTTAACTAATTTTGCTATACTAACAAACACGGGCTCAACACACAAAAATGGTTTGCATAAAGAAGATGCAAAGGTTTACAGAGTTTGCTATTTTTTTCTACTTTTGAATTTTAAAATTTATTCTTGTATCAAAGTGAAAAATACAAGTTTTATGCAAATGACTCATGTCATAGCATAAATTGCTGTTACTTTCTTTACAATTTATATCACTAATTTTTTTTTCCAGAAAGGTACCATTCTTTTCTTTAGTGCTGTGAAGTGTGAATTCTATTTAATTTGCTAAATGTTTTTTCAATATTTTAACTGTTAGTGTTGTTGAGTGTAAGGCACTGGAGTTGGTGGGCTTCTGAGAAGTTTATGGAGGAAGAAATAATTTGCACTTTAATTAAATGTGCAGATAGCTTAAGACACTTAGTTACACATGTCCCTTAATAATGGAACAAAACTCTTTTTATAACACATGTTTCCGCAGCCCAGAGTGAAATTGTAACTCTTGCACATTTGAATTTTACTTCTACTGCAGTCCTCTTGAGATAACACCAAATCAGTGTGGCACCCAAATACTGGAATCTGATCATCCATAGTTATTTCCACTGTGTAAATTAATTTCCATAAGCTGCAGGTGGGCAGGATGGTGACGAGGTTACCCTCACAGCTGAGTGTTGAAGACAACCTCTGAGGTTACTCCTATAGAGGACAGTTATGTTTCACTTCAAAGCTGGAAGGTGATTTTGCAATTTTAGCACTAACGTACATCAGTATTTCCCCAATGATGGTGTTCACCTTTCTTTCCAGACTGTGAGGTTTGAGGGAAGCAGGGTGGTTTCTGTCAAGTTTTAAAGTAAACTATTTATGCTTTTTTTAAAAAAAAAGACAACTGTTTTCTTTAATTGTCCTTTATTGTCGACCTCCCAGATTATAACTACAGGCCAATTTTGTAAAAGCAACGTAATTATGTAAATTTTTCAAGGATACACATATGTGTATCCTTGGATCACATATGTGAGTGAAATGAACATACATGATTTTGCTTATTTGGACACCAAATTTAGGTTTGTTTTTCTAGTTTCTAGTGTTCTGAAAACTATTCTGCAATGCAAGAAGCTGGAGGATAAGTGTGCTATATTTATGATTTTTTTTATGAAGCTTTGTGTAACTTATGTTTTTTGAGAGAGGGTGGAAGGGAGATTCTGCTCAGAGGTAGAAATAGAGGATTCAGTATTAATTTAGCTTAGATTGCCCTCCATTTAGAAAGAGCGGCCAGAATTTTCAGGTTTGAAAGTCTGAGTTTTAAACCTATATGTGAACTCCTAATCACACATGGTTCAACATGGTTGCCACATGGTGGATTTCAGACTGACTTCAGGAACATGGTAGGAAATACTAATGAAGAGTTTCACAAATGGCTGTGATACCTTGCACCATGTTGTTATATTAACTTGCCACTCTGGAGTTTGAATCCTAAAGTTACCATGTGAACTGCAGTTTCATTGTGGTGTTCACAGTGATTACTATAAAAACAAAACCAACCCCTTCCTTTCAAGTTTTGCACTGAAGTGTCACAGTTGGACCTGCCTATTTTTCCTATATACCCTATTTGCTATAAAAAGGAATCCTGTATTGGTCCTGTTTTCACTAAAACATGAACTGTACTGCAATGCTTTATTCTTTAAGTCTTTTTTTTTTTCTCTTGCACATAAATTTAAAGTATTTCCTAAGATTTGTTTCAGATTTGTTACTGATGTGAATGGTATCATGGTATACAAAATAATTATATTTTGCGGTGTAAAACTTGAAACTAGGCGCAGAAAGAGAGATCATAGTTGAATGTTAATGTTTTCGATAGAAAATATTAACAGTTACACTATGGATGTACAGTGAACTGGAACTCAGTGTTTGCAGCTGACGTTTCAAGTTCACTTTCACTAAAGTGCTTGTTAGTCGAAACCTTTTTTCCTCCCAGAAACTACTGACTCCAGCAGTGCTCATGGTAAAGCTAAAATATTGGTGCTCTTAATTCAGTTGTTTACAGAAATTTAATTTGTGCATATTTCAAAGTGTGCCCAACATTTTAATTAAAAATATTCCTTTTGAAGACATTTAGCAACAAGCATAAATGTTGGCATTGGTCCATATAGTTTGGTTTGATTTGTACAGATAAGCAGTACAGTCCAACATTTATCATAAATAACTTTAAATTGACTAACCCTTAAAATTTAGAGCTATTTGACAACTTGGTGACACACTTTTATTTGTGCATTAGGGACCAGAGGAACATAAAAGCTTAGTTCTCTTGCTGCTCATTCTAAATACCTAAAGTGTTTTCTTTGGGGGGGAATTGTATGTTTGTTTTCCTCAGTGGATAGCGGGTTGTAGTGGAGGAGGAATGTGGAATTTCCAGAAATATGTAAACCTCTCTACAATACAGTGGTGATAGCAGGAATTTTTGAATATTTGCCTTTGATGCAAGAAGAGTATCTGTAGATGATGAAGTGTTTCAAAATCATGATTCAAGAGGAGATGAGGAAGATTTCTGAAGATTTCTCATCCTTACGATTTTGGGGGACAAAAGGAAAAATGTGTATTTGCATTTATGTTGTCTTTATATCACTACTTTTTGTGAACAAAGCACATTTATTAAAAAAAAAAAAAGAAAAAATCTTTTTACCTTTTTATAAACTGTTTGTGTGGGATGGGCTTGTTTGCTATTTTTTTTTTTAATTCCTCCTTCCCCTTGCAATCAGTTACCTCAAAGTCCACTAAAATCAATGCTTAGCCTTTCCTATACTTTCAGGAAAACACATGTGCTGAGCATACTCTACCAACAATGGATTTACAGTAAAGGTGTTTAATTTGGTACTTTAATTTCAACTTCTCTGTATCAGTTTTGGTCCTTGCTTTAGGGAAGGGCTCATGACACAGGATTAACTGGAGGAATCCCACTCTGTGCCCACCTGCCTCCTTAAGCTGCCACCACTGCTCACATGGGTCCTCTCTTCCCACCTTTGGCCCATCCGTGCGTGCTCTGAACTTCCCCTCTGCCTTCCTGGCATCTCCCTTTGCAGCTCCTGTAGCACGTTTGCCTTTGCTATTTGCACGTTGCTATTTTCCTGTGCAATGGTTTCAGGATTGGAAGGGTCAGGAAAGGAAGGCAGTGAGAAAAGCAACCGTAAGGGCCACAGCCCCAGGGCTACTAGTTCCATTGTGGTTCTGAGGATGTGAAATCTTCGCAGAACTGGTGTGTTGCTCCAGTGTATGACTCACTGCGGACCCTGGCTGTTGTGTTCTGGCCTCTCACTTGATAGCAAAGATCAAAACACATGATTTCACAGCTGTTCTTAATACTGCTTCCTGCATGATCTTCCCTTCTTTCCTGCTTCAGAGACGCTTGCTGACTTGCCTTAAACTGTGATCATCCCAAATCCTTTTACTTGCATCTCCAGGAGACAGACAAGTACCTTTGGTTCCTGGTCCTTGGCCAGAGAATATTCAGATTCTCTGCTCCTTCTTTCCTCATTTTAAATTCATTGTTTTAATCCTGTGTAGCAGTGGCAAGATTTTTAGGAAAGTTTAGTAAACTTGCATAGACCTTAGTTGTACAAGTGATAAAATAGTGTTCTCCAAGAGGTTTAACGAGTAGTTGCTTCAGGGGTATTCTTATATCTAGCTGAAAAGATACAGTATCAACTAGGTATGTCCATGATGCTGTTAAAACATCTGAAGCAGGTGAGTTTTGCTAAGTAATCCAGACTTTTCTGTTAGTTCAAGGATAACCTCTTAGCTTTTTGTTACCCTGCAAGCTGGGAGCCTGTTAGGCAGTTTTGTTTAAATTTGGATCTCCGAGATAACTGTGGCTCCTGGGAGCGAGTTGTCTGCGGAATTCAGACAGGAAAGAAAGTCTGGCCAGACGGAGATGTTGGAGCACCCAGCTGCTGCCGCTCAGCGCTGCGCTTGGCTCCGGGTAGGAGCGGCGTGTTGCTAGGGCGGCTCTGGTGAAGCGGCTGCAGGAGCAAGGCACAAAGCCACAGGACAGAAAGGCAGAAGGAAGGAACCCCTGTGCTTTAGAGAGGCTCTCGTGTGGCAAATGCCTGGGCCTCAAAGTGAAACTAACGCTGCTCCCTGCGATGAAGCTCCTAAGATGCAGAAATCAGGCTGTCCGGACCGCCTGCCTTCTGGCTACACACTGCTGCCCGCTTGCTTCTTCTCATCCCACCCACCAGCCCTGCGTGCGTGCGTGTGGGACGGGGCCCCGGTCGCAAAGGCTGTGGCTCGTGCTCGTGCTCTGCACGTCCGCTCCTGCTCGGAAGGAGCCCGGCGCGGGCCGAGGTGTCCTCGGGGAACAGGAGCTCCCCGTGCAGCCTCCCCTGAACCTGCCTGCCCGGAGGCGCCGCCGGCCTCGCGCACCGCTGCAGCTCCGTGCGGGCGCTCTCCCCGCCGCTCTGCAGGGAGCCTCGGCGCCCCGAGCCAACCACTTCAGGGGCGTCTGCAGCCCGCGGGGCACCCAGAGCAGAAACGGGAGATAGGCCTGGCCGAACACAGCAGTAACCGTCAACCTGGCCTTGCGAAAAGTTAACAATTAAATTAAATTAATTAATTTTTTAAAAGCAGCCCGGTGCCGTCCCGGCGCGGAGGCCGCGGCGCAGTTTGAGCCTTCGCGCTGCCCGTAGGCGGGACGCTCTCAGCCTCAACATGGCGGCGGCGCGGCCGAGGGGGCTGGGGAGATTCCGGGCGCCCGGTGACGGTGAGGCCGG
>JAWLRI010000319.1:1095950-1140039 GCA_034781795.1 Crypturellus tataupa
CGCGCCCGGGCTGCCGCAGCGCCCAGGGGCGCCCGAGGGAGGCCCGGCCCGGGGGGCGGCTGCCTCGCGGCAGCGGCGGTTGAACGGCTCAAACGGGCAGAGCCGGTAACGTGCGGACCAGACACTGCGTTCATAAGGACACTCCCGCGGGGGCGCTTTCCGCACCTTTTCTTTTTCCCCATTTTTTTTGGCGGGGTGGGAGAGGGAGGAACGGGCTCTGGACCGTAACTGGGGGGAAGGGAGGTCCGGACCGCGCGCCGCCCTGGCGGGTTGGGCTGTCCCGGGCAGCCTCGAAACCCGCTGCCCTTAAGTTGCTCCCGCGGCTCCGTTTTGACCTTTCCCAACTTTGCCGGGCGGACCGTAGTGAAGGCTTCCCTGGGAATCTCGCTGCTTCGCGTAGAGAAAAGTTTGGGGGCAGTTCAGCGTCACAGCCTGTTCTTTAGACTCTGCTTCAGGTTTTCCTTAAAAACATAAACGTTTGCAAGCTGGATGGCGAGTGTTTAAGAATAGAATTTTGTTTGTTTTGTTTTTTGTCTTTGCTGTTGTTTGTAATCTAAATGTGGTTTGGCTAGATGTGTAAATCAGGTGTCTCAAACTGAAATGTTAAGAATATCAGTTTAAAAATAAATGAACGAATACATAAAAATTGATTAGTCTTTGTTCAGAGTCTAAACAGTGATGAATAACAAATTGAATAAATCAGATACTGGACGTTCCCATTTAAAGTGTCTCTATTGCCACATTACACAAACTTGGTAATATCTATGCAATGTGTTTGGTAAATGTCACGGAAATGGAACATTTTCTGGTGTCACCCAAAATATGTTCACGTATTTCAGATGAAGAAATACTAGCGTGCCCTGTTAATGCACCTTTTTGCCAATTTGGTAGGAAATCAGGGGAAGGAGCTTAAATTTCTGGATCAGGTTATTGTTTTGACCAGACTTTGTGCTTTGCTGCCCTGGGAGGCAGACACGCGTGGGGCTTTCAGCCGCAGTGGGGACAAACCTCCGCCCGGGCCCCGGTGTCACCGCCAGAGTAGGGCGCTGCAGGGGCTGCTTCCCGCCCGGGCAGTTTCCTGCGCGTAATGAGCCTACCAAAAAGCAGCTTAGTAAAATGTCAGAACTCAGTGATTCCCCCAGCTCCCTGAATAAAGGCAGCAAGGTGTGATATAGGTTTTAAATGTTCGTGAGGCGCCGGCTGCGCTGTTATACTGTTACCCCTTTAGGGAGATGTTGCGCAATTAGGTGATTACTTAAAAAACCGTAGAGGCCTCCTGTGCATCTTCTTTGCTGGGTTCTCTGCCCGTAACCCAAGTAATCACACTCTTAGATAAATGTTTTATTAAGAATTTTATATGTGATTTATGTTTTAAAATGTAAGTACTACTCAGGAGTTCAGTAAATTTTAACCAAAGGGATGTTAAAGAATTATTCCCGTCCCCTTTTAATATGTGAGACTTATTAAGAACATTTGAAAGGCAAAAATAATTTTGTTGATTTTTTTTTCCTTGTGATATCCTTGTGATTTCTCATCTTATTTTCTTTGGCGGTACAGGCTTTATATTATTGAGTGATTCCTGGTTTAGAGTTTCTAGGCACAAAAGTAGTAAAAATCAGGCATATATGTAGTTCTCTAGATACAGAGATAGGATCTCAAGAAGCGTGTACTCTGAATAATTGTACTTGGTACTTATAGCACATTTTGCATGCAGAGTGGGCATTTGACTTCAACATAGCAACTGTGTGTGCCTTTAACTAAAGAGCTTTATACTTCGCCTCTAACAGATTTGTATTAAAAAGACAACTATCAATAAATATAGTGGTTTAGATTTTGATAGAAATAGCATTTCCTCACTAACTTTTAAACTTCTAATTAGAGCAATTTATAATGTTAGTTAAGTGTAAACTCAGTATGATTAAACATTAATAAGGTTGCAGCAGTTCTCACATTTCAAGATGCTGTTCAGATCAGCAAGATACTTACCCCATAAAGTAATAATGGTCTCTATTGAGACCTCCCTATCTGCCCTTTAAAAATATTACTATCTGTATTTTTAAAAAAAAGGCTGTGGTTAGGGGAGCTTGTGTTGTAAATATTTGTCCTGATGATTTTGTTTGTTTTTGTGAAAAAAGTGGATTGGGGTGAGCATGTAACACAGAGGTTTAATTTTACATTAAGAAAAATCTGGATTTTGTCCCTGAATATGGCCACACTGGTTGATATTCCAGTGTTTCGGTTTTCCTTTTGAGAAGCAGAGACAAGTATTAAAGTATAATATAAGACTAAAACTAACACTTCTTCTAATTCTTTTTCTAGGACTTCAGTGATTCTGACTGTTGTTTTGAAATGCTGTTACAGAAGCCAGCTCTTGCACTGTATTTATTGGATGAAACTCAACTATTTACTCTCAGTCAAGTGGGTAAAAACCCTTAACTGCAGTTTACATGTGTAGGTCACTGCGTTACTGCGTTAGCCACTGTCTCTACGCAGCAATGACAAGGCTAGAAGAAGCAAACAGAGAAGTGAACATGCACTCGTCTGTCAGATACCTAGGCTATCTTGCCAGAATCAACTTGCTAGTTGCCATTTGCATGGGCCTTTACGTCAGATGGGAGAAAACTGCCGATGCACTGATTTTGGTAATATTTATCCTGGGGCTTTTTGTTCTTGGAATTGCCAGCATCCTCTACTACTATTTTTCAATGGAAGCAGCAAGTTTGAGTCTCTCCAATCTTTGGTTTGGTTTTTTGCTTGGCCTTCTCTGTTTTCTTAATAATTCTACCTTCAAAAATGATGTGAAAGAAGAAGCTACTAAGTACTTGCTCCTTTCTGCCATTGTTTTAAGGATACTTTGTGCTTTGGTTGAGAGGATTTGTGGCTGTATCCATCACCGACCGACTTTGCTGACAACAGTTGAATTTTTGGAACTGGTTGGATTTGCAATTGCCAGCACAACTATGCTGGTAGAAAAATCTATGAGTATTATTTTGTTGGTCATGGCTTTGGCCATGTTGATTATTGACTTACGTATGAAGTCTTTTTTGGCAATTCCAAATTTGGCAATTTTTGGAGCACTTGCCTCCTTGCTGTTTTTTCCTTCTCTGAAGATTCCCACAAACCCATTTGCCTTGGCATGTTTCTTCAGTTGCCTGATTTCAGATCCCCTGCTCGATGTTTACTTCAGTGGGCTCTCCGTAACTGAACGGTGGAAGCCCTACTTGTACCGTGGTAGAATTTGCAGGAGACTTTCTGTCATCTCGGTTGGAGTCGTTGAACTTATATTTTTTGTTCTTGCAGCCTTTAAACTAGGTGACTTGGATCTCTGGTACTTTGTGATACCTGGTTTTTCTATTTTTGGAATTTTTTGGATAATCTGTCATGTTATTTTTTTGATAACTCTCTGGGGATTTCACACCAAATTAAATGACTGTCACAAAGTGTACTATACCCACAGAGCAGAAAACAACAGCCTTGATAGAGTTATGGCATCTAAAGGAATGCGTCACTTTTGTTTAATTTCAGAACAACTGGTATTTTTCAGCCTTGTTGCAACTGCTGTGTTGGGAGCAGTATGTTGGCAGGTAAATAATAATCTCTTTATTTTGATCTCCCTCTTGCAAGTGTTCCTGAGAATTGTTGGCTTTTCAAAATCGTTATGACATTTGACATGTACTGTGGCTCAGTACTTCAAAGTTTATGCTTGAACCCCGGGCTTCAAAAACATGTTTAACTCTTTAACACTTTAACACTTTGCTCTGTCTTAGCTATGGCCTAGTGAGGTACCTTACATGGCCAGAATGAGAATGATATAGAATGAGTTGATACTTTAAGCACAAAAGAAGCATGCAAAGTATTTTAAGTTATAAATTTACCTATTTATAAAAATCTTTTTCTTTTGAATTCGTTGCACCATAAAATTTGTTTTCAAATTAAATCACAGTGTTGCATCCTCACAATGCATTGAGGACGTTTCTTATGGACTATGGAACCAAGACAGACTCTTGTTTTAAGAACAGTTTTCAAGAATTTCTCTTTGAACATAAATGTTAGTGTTAAGCCAGAGATAGCTGACAAACTGGTAAATCGTTGCTATAATATGTATTCTAGATGCTCGATGCCTTGCTTGCCATCTATTTATGTATCACAAGATATATTCTCTGAAAGGCTAATTCTTAAAACCATCCAGGCTGCTTATCTTGGACTTTGAATGAAGGCCTATGTATTTTCTTTAGCAGAAAATACACATTTCTCTCAAAAATTCTTGTTCAGGTCCCGTATTGAAGGTGTGTTGGCAGTGTTGCAGCAGAGTGGAGTTTGGTTTTATTTTTTAAGATGTTGATCAGAAACAACAGATATTTTTGTATCCATGATCTTCCTCCAAATGTATTTACGGAAAAGGTGCTATTGCGCTGAAAGAAATTATAAAGTATTTGGAGGACAGACATGGTTAAAATATAAAATCAGTGTATTAATACTGGTAAGTTCTGCATCTCAGAATTCTGTGGTTTTTATCAAAAAAAATGCAAATCATTATTGTGTAAAAGTAAATCTCTCACCATATCTAGTTTGGCTTTTCTTTTGTTTTGCCCAATTGCTTTAACATCCTGAGCAACATTAATTAGTATTATGTTGTCTAAAAACGCTCCACCTTCTTGCACCTAGCAAAACAGTCAGAATGAAACAAGCACATGAATTACCCAGGAATTGTCTGGATAGAGGAAGGCTCTTTTGGTGCCTTCCAAGGTGGCCTGACCCCTTTTGGAGCTAGAGTCTATATGCTGGAGTTAAATACCTGCCTTGGACAGGACTTAGGTGCCTGAGCAACGTGGTTTCTTACCCACCTTGTAACTATTTCCCTTTTATTTTGCTAATTCTTTGTGTATTTTTCTGTCTCTATCATACACCTAAAAATAATTATAGCTGTATATATGTTTGATTGTTTTCAGGCATATCTAACTCTGAAGAAGTGCTATTGCACTTAATGCTGGACAGAGTTCACAAGACACAAGTAGGCAGCTCGCTTGAAATCTTAATGCTTGTCGTTGGCTAATTTCAATTTCTAGCATCCCATTGTGTAAATCAGATCTCTTCATGATCTCTGGCACATTATGTATGTATTCAGTGGGAAAAGAAATAACTGAAGACTGCGGTGGCAAGAATGAAAGGCATCAAACAAACTACTTCTCAGAAAAAAAAAAAAAATTGTATAGTCATTTATGATTTTTTAGTAGACAATTATAGTTATATTTCTTTTCATTTTACTTTTTTATAATTTATTTATAGTAAAAGAAGAAAAGAATTAGCTTTAGGCTGACTTTAGTTGTCTGCAACTAGAAGATTTCTACCTTAGCCGTCTAATATTAGCCTTGCAAATCACGCTGTTACCTATTTTGTCTGCTGTCAGAAAGTGAAATATGTTATCAGACGTGGCTGGGACACAGGTTTGTAAATGAATTTACTTTTCAGTGTGATGGTTGTAAAAAGCCGTGGACTTTTCTATAGTTTTCTGAATAGTACGAAAATAGTTGTAAGTTAGAAAGCAATGGTAAGCATGTGGTTTGCACTATTGCAGGACATGTTATTTATTTATTTATTTTTAAGATTAAAGAAACCAGTTGGTTTTTTTCTTTATAGTGGGTAGTTACAGACCTCAAGACATTACTTAAGAATTCTTTGCTGGGCTCCTTTAGTCTGCTATTCACAGGAGTTTGAGCAAGCTCAACGGTAACACAGCAAACAAATTTCTGCATCAAATGAGTACTTTCCTTAGGATTGTTTACTCGTGTTTTAAAAGCTAAAGAGACAAATCGGACTGTCAGAGACTGTGTTTCTTTTAAGAAAAGCAGTAGTTATTACTAAATGCTTAGTGGGTTATTGTTTGCTTGGGATTTTGCTTAGAAATCTGTGTTGTACAAAAAAGGTAGTGACATCAAGATATAGCAGGAAAAGGTCTTATGTTGGGTGCCTTCCCTTGAAAACATCACCTTGATGCTATTAGTGGTCAAAAAAAATTAAACATTGGGAATTATTAGGAAGGACTAGATGTTTCATTTTGTTACTGTATCAATCCATAGTTTCAGTATTTTGAATAATTATGCAACTCTTAATTCCCATCTTACAGATAAAAAAAATAGGAGAAGGCTCAGAGAAGATTAGCATATAGACATGAAAGTTTCCATGTAGGGGATTGACTAAGCCATTCTATATAGAAACAATAGCTAAGGGGAGATATTGTGAACATAGAAAATATTACATGTGATGTGAGAGAACACAAACAGTAAAAGAAAAGAAACAATCAGTTCCAAAGCAATAACTAAGAGGAATCAAGTTGACTGGAACTAGCTCTTCATAGAGAGTCTGCTTAACACAGGTAATACCTACCACAGAGTGCTCTGCTATGTGTGCTGAGGCTCAAGAGAGGATTGGACAAGTTCATGGAAACAAATCTGCTGAGAGTTACTTACTATGTAGAAGCCGTGTCTGCCTCGGGAAGCCCTTTGGCAACCCCAGGTTAGAGGCTGGAGTACTCAGAAAATGCCACATGTGCTTGGTGGTTGCATTTAAAAATGGAGTAACTGCTTTTCAGTAGGATGTGCTCCAACTGTGGCGTGGTCGGCATCTGAGAATAATCCCTGCTTTGGCTGAAAAGGAAAGATACCTTGGATTGTCAGTACTTGGTGACATTCTTCCTACTAAATCACCAGAAACTATTTTGCACCTGTCTTCACTTTTGTTTAGGTAGTTTTAGTCAGATCCATAGACTCTTTAACACTTGTAGTTACTTGTTCAGTTCAGCAATTGCTCATATGCAATCAAGCTCCTGACTGGGACTCGATCGAGCAGAAATCATGCAAACAATGGGCATTATTTATTTCTGAAACTAATAAAATGATAAGAGGCTTGTAGAGGAAGGCCTTTGAATTTGCAAGCAAAGATCTTGGAAAGGTTTCAGGGAACCTTTTCTCAGAAACTTAAAATCAGATTTTGTTAAGTGATCTATGCTGAAGAAATGGTACTGATTTTTTTTTTTTCTGAATTACTTGCCCAAGAGACATTCTGCCTACAAGGCTTGTATTTAATATTACCAAGGAAAAACAAACTTCAGAGAGAGGTAATGTATTCAAGTACTTTCAGTACATTATCTGTGTTTCTAAAGAATTTTATGGGCTGGTAAAATAATATAGTATATAGGAGTAACTGTATTTAAAAGTATCTCAGCTCAAACTATTCATGGAAAATGGTACATTTTTTTTTTCAGGTATGTTTTGTTGTTCCTGGATGAGTTAATTTTGCATTCTTCATGTGCTATATTGCCTTGCAAAAGTTTGTGAAAAACTCAGCTTACAGTGACTTTAATAAAATTTATAATGAATTTTTTTTACTTTCCTAAAAACAGGTTACTTTCTAAATAGTAAGGTTCTTTCCTAGTTAACCTCTGCATTTACTTATTTGTACTTTTGTTAACATCTCAGATTAATATATACAAATTAAAATAGAAAATATATCCAATTTTTCTTCTATCATTTTTATTTCACTCTTTCTCATATTTTATTTGTCTAGTTTAAATATGTATGTATTTTTTTCTCCTTAAGGCCCTTCTGTATCCTGTGGCCACTGTCCATATTTTGGCACAAACGACACAACAGGCTGTGCCATTCTGCATTTTGTTTTTCTGTCTTTCTGTGATCATCTTCTCTTCACCGTTATTTTTTCCCTTCCTTTCTGATTTAACTTCAGTGATTCACTTTCTATTTATAGGCTCCTCTGTTCAGTTTTGTTTTCCCTACCATTTCATCTCTCAAATAGATCCTGCATTCCTGTTTCTCACCACTCGTCTTTTCTAAAACTCACTGCTTGTCCTGTTGTTATTTGCTGCCCATCTCCCTCTTATGTCTGCGCTCAAGCCCTTGTCTTGGCTGCCTGCAGCTGCTGTGAAATCCGTTGCTTTGCCCTGTCCCTCTTTGCAGTCACAGGGGCACCAGCCTCCCTGTGACAGCAGCTCCCACTTGCTATGGTTGGTGAAGAGGGGACCAGCTTTGTAAATCTTAAGATGACCAGCTTGTCATCTTAACCTTACTTACTCTTGACTAACAACTAACCTGTTAACTTACTACTGTACCTCTTCTTTCACACCCTCTTTCTTAGACAGTAGACTCTATATAAGGGCTTTTTTTTTTTTTTTTAAACTAGATTTTAAGCTCCGGGCATTCTCCATTATCATAATGTAATAGGGAGTGATTGGTTATATTCCCTTTGACTGTTGTGAATGTATGTCACACAAATTCAAAAGCAAATACATGTTCTTTCTCTGCACACACTTTGTAAAATGCTGGGAATTCAGCACCAGTGTTACTTTGTGACAAGGGAGAGAAAATATCCATTACTGCTTTAAAGAATGGGATTTCTGTGTTATGTTTCACTGTTACAGTCTCAGTATTTCAGAATTCAAATTTTTATATTCAAATCTCAAAACTTATTTTAATGTATTTTTAAATTGAAAGCCATCTCCATTTTTGCTGTATCAAATGTACAAAGGCTGATGAATGGGCTGTAATTAGAATGGAAGTCTGAGCTTGGCAACATAGCACATTAAAATCAGTCTGCCAGACAATGTGAAGACTCCTTTCTTCAAAACGTTTTCTAGACTTTCTCAGTGATGCTCTAATAGTCAGAATAATGTGTAATTGTTCTTCAGCGACTGTTCTTTTAGTATATGATTTGCTTTTAAGGATGTTCACTTGGTGCATATGCATTATAATTTTGCTAGTTTTGTCTTTTATCTCCTCTTTATTTACCTGTAATGTATGTTTCCCATTGTCCTTTGGAATGGGATACCCTTCAAACATTTGCAGATCAGTTAGCACGTTACCATTTGTTATCCATTTTCCTTCACAGAGTGCCCCCTCTTTTTTAATTTTGTGGAATTAAACTGCAGATAGCTGGGCAGAAATGTGTATGTGTGTGTGTATGTATGAATGTATAATATGTGTGTGTTGTGTATCTTATAAAAAATGTGTATATATGGATATACTATAAAAATAGTGAAGTGTATTTGAACTTGAATAGTCAAAAGCAAGGCAGAATTGTTCCTTATAAATACCCAAATGCATTTTCATAAGTCTTACAAGTTGTGTTCATTGGCTAAATGTAATCTTAATTGACATCTGTGTATAAATTTATTTCTGTTTGAATTAGAAGGGCTTTTCTATAGGTCTTTGTAACTGTCTTTCAATTTTAATTAATACTTTCTAACTCTTTTCCCCCTCCTTATTTCCATGAATCGTGTAGAGCTTATGCTCTATTATTAAATATTTTTCCCCAATCATTCCACTTTCAGCACTAGTTTTGTCCTTAAGAATTGGAGTTGTCCCATCCATGAATAATCAACCTTAGATTGAAAATACTTCTAATTTTTTTCTGTTGTTTTAACACAGTTCCATGTAGCGATAAGGTATTGCCTGAAAAACTAAAGAGCGTAGAAAGGTGGTACTGCTAACAGATCTTGCCCATCCTTTATTGTGTCTCATTTTAGTAGCCAAATTTTACCTTTTCCGCATTGAAATGAGGACACAGTAGGTGTTACCATAATACTCATTTAGAAGAGGACAGACAAAGGAAAAAACGAAACAAAACTGGAGAGAGGAGATGGCAGCTCCCCTTCTCAGAGAGGGCCCTGTCACCTGTGTGGCCCTTGAGCAGTGGGCAGTGAGTACAGGGATACTGCAGGCTGAGATGCCAGATGCTCAAGTACCAGTGAAAATGGGGTGAATGTTGAAAGGGCAGAATCTCTTTGTAGCTCCGCCTTTGCATGCATTGCCATCTGCTCTGTTCAAACCAGTCCTCAAATCTGCTGGCTTTTGGAAAGCACTGACAGTTTCCACCTGGCATGCTAGCTGTTACCTTAAGAGAGCTCTCTCTTAGGAATCACAGTAGTTACTAACTTAATTAGCTACCATTTTGCTTTTTCAAATTCTTATAGTTCAGACATAATAAAATGCCATCAGTCATTGTACTTGCAGCACTGAATTAAAATACTTGATATAATCTCATTTTAGAGTTGTTTCAAAAATCATTAATTTTATATTTCTTAGTGAAATATTTAAACTATTAACAAAATGCTGACAGCAAATGCCAGCATCTCTTTGCTTACTTTCTAAATCACTGCCAGTTCTGCTAGTTAGTGGTTTGTTTAAAATTAAATTGCTAGTTTATTGAAGGAAATAAAAGACCAGACTATCCTCTTTCCTGAAAACCTGAAGTGCAACTTAGAAAATTCTATGTCTGTGTGCGCCTTGCAAGTTACTGGTGCTGAAACAAATTTTTCAATTAATGCCAGTAAGCCTTTTTTGAAAATATAATAGTTGCTTTAATGATTTACTAGTTTAAGATCCATTTTCAAAGTGTTCCCTATTTCCGAAGGGGGTTTGGAAAAGGGACTAAGTTTCCAATGTATCCAAATATTTAGGTGGGTAAGCCTAGGTTACGTGGATAAATGTTATTCAGACATTTGTTCATTTTGTTTTTTCTTGTTCTGATATGATAATAGTCTTTATGATATTCTGATTGCTGGGCAAACATTTCAACAAAAAAATGTAAATGTTAACTTCGTTATTTCACCATATATTCACTGTGATCAAAACCCTATTGTTATATTAAGAGGACTTAGTTATAGCAAGATTCAGGAACCATCTCTATATGATATATGATAGAAAAGCTGAATTGCTTTTTCATAGTTCTGTGCATTATAATACTTTCCAGTATGTGTTTTCAAATTTCCAGAATAACAATAAGAAACCTTTTGAGATATGTCCTTTAAGTCTGTGCAGAACTAGCTGTCTTTTTTTTCTTAATTTAAAACAACTTATCTTTATAGCATCTATAACTGCACCAGTAATTCTCCAAATCTTGAAACTAATACAGCCAGTGAGCTGCAGTATTTTATCAGCTTCTCATGCTCTACCACGCTTCTATAGTATGAACAGAGTTCTGCATTTTCTGAGAACTTTTGGTCTTTTTTAAGTTTTAAAATTTTTAATCTTTTTCACTGCCACTCTGAGTCCTTGTCAATTTTGTAGTGTGTTGGGGAAAGTGAATAACCAAAGTGAGTGCTCCCTGCTGGTATATTTTGAAAAATATATTTCCTTAAAGACAGGATTTTTCTTGTATTGACAACAAAACAGGTTGTATCTGCACCATAATTACTATATTGCTTTGAGCTTTCCAGTCTTGTAGTCATTTCTGTAACTGTATGTTTAAAAAAAGAAAATCTGGAAATCCTTCTTGGACACAAAACACAAGAACCAGTATGTGAGTGCTTCTGTGCACTTGACCTAAACATGTTGTATCTGCTGACTCACTCTTAGACCTTCACCCCCTGAATACAGACAGACTGGAAGGAGGAAAGGAATAAACCTGAAACGATGCAAGTTAACTACTGGGATAGCTAATAAAATTATGTACTTAAAAGTGAATGTGGATCTCCTGTAGTGTGTGTGTACCATTAGTAGGGAGGCTTTATCCCCTGTCTGTTCAGATTATTAGTACCAAAACATCAAACAGGCCTGTACCACGTGAGATCTGGTCACAGTGTTTCATGACAGTGGTGTCACCTGCCAGGGACCTGTTGTACCTGTACTGGTTCTGTAAGCCTGAGTGTTAGCAGAGCGGTTAACAGATTGTTTCGAGCTACTCTGATGCAGAGAAGCTCACCTTGGTCATTATCTGATAGGATTTGATGTCCTCTCAGTGTCATTTTTTTTTTCACTTTACTCTTTGGAACTAGAAGCTAAATAAATGCTGTGTTTGTTTCATTTTATAAAGCATAGAGGGATATGGGTACAATTTTTAAGGTGGTTTCAAACTTTGGAATTTGTGGAAACTGCTGAGTTAACAGACCATTTCAAGGATGTGTAGGTGAAGCCCTTACACTGAAAATGTAACGGGATACTTCTCAAGACTGGAACAGTTGGCAGGCACATATTCTTTCTTATGGCAGGAAGCATGTAAAATGAGTAAAGCTGTTCTATCACAACAGTTAATGTTGTTTCTCTGTTTAAAAATTAAGCATAGTTGAGTTAGGCTGCCATGCGCCCAGCAGAACTGTGTTAGTTTTGGTGGAACTTTTCAGTATGATTTACTTACCAAATTATAAATAGATTTGCATCTGTGTTAAGCTGAATTAATCCAAATTGCTGGGACTGTTGAACTGCAAGGCAATGTGCAGATTAAGAGAAAATCATTAACATGTGCAACTTCTTTTTTTTTCACAGTTGTGCTCATCTGATTAACACTTGATCCTTCAGATGTTTACAGATGCACCTACTTTATGCACATAAGTAAATCCATAGAATATAATTGCTCTTCTTAGATGATAAAGCAAAGCTATGGTCGAGGCTTTAAATCTAAATCTTGTACCGATTAGAGTTTTCTCAAATTCATTCCCCTCAGAAGAGCGATCCCTGCTTCCAGCAGACGGTTTTTACCCCCACTCCCAAACTGGCCTCTTATTTCTCTTCAGAGTACCTCACTGTGTAATATGTGTGGAAGAATAGGTGTACATTAGGCATAACAGCTTGTATTTCATGTTTTGGGACCCAGTTATATTTGCTAAAACATAAGGAATTGTTAATAAAACCACAACTAACGTATAGGAAGAAATTTTTCAAGTGATACATAAAGCTGTGTGTTTTCCTTTTAGCCAGCGAACGGGATATTCATGAGTGCGTTTCTCATTGTCTTGCCCCTGGAGTCCATGGCTCACGGTCTTTTCCATGAGCTGGGAAGCTGTTTGGGCGGCACGTGTGTTGGGTATGCTGTTGTGATCCCCACCAACTTTTGCAGGTATGGTCATCATTCTATGTATTTCCCCTTCCCAGAAGGAGGGGTGAGTGACACTGAGCAGAGGCAGCGCAGTGCTGTCGCCTGCCTCTTCCCATAATTAAGCACCAATTTAAATAATTGGCTATTTTTGAATAACCTGTTTCCTTTCCTTCATCTTCCTGCGTAACTGCAACTCTACTGTTTTATATGCATTGGATTTGGTTTTAAAAGCTAATACTTCAGACCTCAAACACGCATAAGCCAATTCCACAGTCCTTATCTTATGCAATGAGGATTATTGCACTTGATTCAGTACAGATATTTCATATGAGGAGATTTAATAAACTAACTGATCAATCCCTGTGCAAAACAACTTTGATCAATATTAACTGGAATGGCATCTACATTTATCTTATTTATTTTATATTAAAATTATATTTGCCATTTAGATTGGTTACTAGTATTTTGTACTGTGATTTGTACTGTAATTGTACACAGTTATGTGCACACCAGATTTTTTTCCAGTATAAATATTGCCATATGAAAAGTATTTGGAAAGACTCTGTGCTGTTATTACTTGCTTATTTATATGATTTTCTTAAAAACTTTAAACTTGAAAAATGCAATTTTAACCTTATAATTTGAGTGATACAAATGAACTTTTTTTGATAAAAGGTAGGCAAGGACTATCAAAATCATCTGAATTACTAGAGAAATGGAGTGATATGTTGAAATAAGAGACTTAAAAATAAAGCTACCCAATTTATGAAAAAATATCGGCTTACTGTATATGTAATGGTTTCAGTGGAAAAAAAGGGAAAGTTTAAGAGGCTAAAGAAACTGAAGATGCTGATCTTATTTTGTTGTGTGCAACTGGAGTAAAATACTGCAAATACAACTTTCTGAGCTGTCTGAAACTACAGGCCTTAGGTGCCCATTCTCTTAATTAAAAAAAAAAAAAATCCAGCAAGTCAGTTATCATTAGGAATTTTTTTAAATGTACATTACATCAAAAATAAAATAATCATACTAGTGGAACATAAACCTCTGTAAAGGCACTGAACAGGTGAGGAGATTCCAAATTTAACTAACTAGACCAAAAAAGAAACAAGATTAAACCTGTTGTATAGACTTGCAGACCAAGCACATGAAGAAGATATATAAGAAATTGTATGTTTTGTTAATAGAATAAGATGATTTCCATATTTGCATCCACAGATTCTGTGCCTCTACGTAGTCAGACGTAAATTGAGGTGGATTTGATAGAACTCTCTGTTAGGCCCCTTAGCATTAGCATTACTGCATTGATTGAAAAGTGATGAAAGCTCCTCTCCTTCTGAGAACACATGCTCAGAAGGATGTCATGATTAATGAAGAGTTACAAGACTTCAAAACAATAAGACAGCTATGCATTCCCATGCATTTGAGAATCTAGGAGCTTTATATATATGTGTGTGTGTGTGTGTGTGTATATGCACATATGTATGTAGTCTGTTTCAGATCCAGTTTATAATTTTCTTACTGCTTTTTTTTCTAAGCAGTGAGAACCAGTATCTAAACCTGTTGTGCTGAAAGACCAGCACGTGAACAGCACACACAAGCAGGAGTTACTGCGTTTACATAAGTAACCACCACGCACGATAAGGAATATCTGAATATGAGAGATGGAAGTTTAAAGCATCAGAGTAAAACGTTGACTCTGTTGTCTCCTGGTCTCTCCCTGGAGCCCAGCCTGCGTGATGGCTGATGCGGGCTGGTTCTTGTTCTGCCTGTGCCACTGCCACGTGGAGGAGCGAGCGCCCCACGGGAGCAGAACTCCTGGTGGGACCTCACGCATGGCTTGAGCTCTGCGTGGTGGCACCACAGCCTGCCCTCCTGGGCAAGGGTGAGTCCAGCCCGTGGACACGTGCAAAAAACTGTGGGCTGCCTGGGTAGCACAGTCTTGAGCAAAGGCCACGCTTTGGATTGCTAAAGTGTGGCAGAAGGGAGAGGCTTGGCCCTTGCCCAGATACAGTGTTTTGAATTGTTTATAAGATATCTTTCAAGCAAATTTGAATTTAGTTCATTGCTACTTCATAGGGAAGAAAACGTGCCACAGAAATTTCAGTCATGTATCAGTCCATTAAGCAAGAAATAATAATAAATCATAATAATAACTCTTTTTCTTCTCTTTAGCCCTGATGGCCAACCAACTCTTCTTCCACCCGAGCACGTGCAAGAGTTAAACCTGAGGTCCACAGGCATGCTTAATGCCATCCAAAGATTTTTTGCCTATCACATGATTGAGACATACGGTTGTGACTACTCTACAAGTGGCCTGACCTTTGATACACTTCACTCCAAGATCAAATCTTTCTTGGAACTTCGGACTGCAGACGGACCCAGACACGATACCTATATTTTATATTACAGTGGTCACTCGCATGGGACTGGAGAATGGGCACTAGCAGGTAATTCTTGCTGGATGTTTTTTTGTTGATGGTTTTGGCATTGACAAATCTTTCTTATAAAAATCACACCGTATTGTGAAACTTCAAGGTTTTGGTCACATTTATTACCTGACAGTCCAGAATGGCACATTAACACAATCCTGGAGAACAGATTTGTTCAGGCTCCTGTCAGAAAGGAAAAGAGGTATGAATAATATACAGAGCCTGGCTACTGGTAGAGAGGCTGGAAGGAGTAACCACATTTGGCAGGGTTGCAGGCTGAATGGTGCTGGAACTAGTGGAAGAAATGAGGAAATGCAGGAGAGTCCTTTTGTGTGCAGTTAGCTTGATGTGAAGCAGCAGCTCCTTCCTTGGCTCAACATGGCTCTCAGGTTTGTTACTTTATGAACTATGTCACTTTTAGTCTTTAGTCACTCTTGACAAAAAATCATTTTGCAGGTAACTATTCTCATAGTTGTTCTCAAAATGGTTCAAATATTGCTGATCCCAGATGTGCACTTACTTTTAAAGATGATGCACATCAGGTGTGTATCTGATGTCTTATTCTCCTTCTAATTCAGTAAGTTAACTTTAAAGTGTCCCTCTCTCTATTTGGAAAAATTGAGTGGAAATGACATCTTCCTCTTCTAAAGACACCTATCCCCTGTATTTTGGGAGAAATGTCCTCATTGTAAGGACTAACCATAGTATCTTCCTATTCCTTACATTGCATGGTAGAATCAGCACATTTACCTTTGAGCAATTTGTGGAACATCGTGTCAGGTTTTCTGTACAGGGCTGCATGGTGTCTTTAAGATGCACTGTGCATTTAGTAAAAGATTGAAAGTAGTAGAATAAACAGGAAGCAGGAACGCAGTCCACACTAAGGAAGCAGGTCTTCAAACATGCAGCAAACTGTGTATCATGAAAAGCACTGCGGTTTGCTGACAGCCTTGAGTTCAGGCGGTGCCTGCAAACCCTAGTGGAAGAGGGTTGGGTTAATGCTCAGTTATGTGCTCTACCATTCTTGGTCTGCTTTTGATCTCTATAATGTGCAGTTCTATCTCAAATGTATAGATTTTTTTTCTTTGATATATCTATTAAACCTTTTGAATCCCTGGTAGGTTTAGCCTTATTCTCTTGCTGATGCAGAACTGGGGTTGCTGTATGCAAGAAATGAGTCTTTTAATAAGTGCATGGATAATGTGCAACTTTTTCTCTCTTCCTGGGACCGAGTTGCACTTCATGGTTTGCACTCTGAGTTTTGGCTGTGTTGGTTGTATCTCTGTGGGCATCTGCCCTTAAGCAGTGCAGACAGGTCTGAGCTTTGCTGCTCATGGCATGCTGTTCCTGTGCAGGGCAGTTTTGATCTGGAGGCTTGATACCTGTTTGAAGACTTCAGCTGTAAGATCTGCTGAGGGACAGTGCATGTTACTCAAAGACTTCATCTGTATTACTAAAAACACCCAAGCCAGAGCCATCCCCAAAGCCTGGCGCGAGCAGAGTGACGCCGTGTGTCTGAGCCTTGCACAGAGAGCAGGATGGTCCAGCCGCTTCCCTGTGCTGTGCGCTGCAGGGAGAGGCTGCGGCAAAGCCTGCGTTAGAGACATACTGAGTTTGCCAGGATACATGCAGGCAATTGCTGCATGAGGATATATGTAGGCAAATGCTGCTGAACGAATGTCCTCAGGCCGCCTTGCAGACCAGATGGGACTTGCATCTCCTGAGCTTGGAGCCTGATGGAGAAGCTCAGTTCTCTGTGTCCCTGCTCAGGTCAATATTCCCCAAATAAAGATCTTCAGGATGAGGGCAAAGGTAACAATGAATTACAAAGAAAACAAAACAAACAAACAAAAAAACCTATAACTATTATGATAACAGAATGTGCAAATGCAGTGGTTCTCAACTTTCTCCTGAAGTTCCCTTTCCATTCTCTATCTAAGCTCCTCTTCACCTCCACTTGCAGGTAATGTACAGTCACATAAAGGAACAAGCAGTTGGTACTTGCCATGAATCCTCTTTTATTCTTATTTTATAAGAATTATATAAATTTGTTATATAATTGTACAGGGTTATATAATTGTACCCTGTGAGTTGGACAGTGATGTTTGTGACAGATGCAGCACTTGGTCATTAGCTCCTGGAATCTGCACCATCCTCCCACCTCTGGAGAGGATCGTGAGAGATGGCAACAATGAAATGTGGCATCCACATATAATAGAAAAGAGCAGTATTTACTGAGGGTTTGTGCCAGGATACAGCACAGCGGTAGCTCTGTGGTTTTGCCTTGTAATGACATCTTTCAGAGGAGGCTTACTGCATTTATTAGTTCACTAATGATGTTTCTTCATTGTTTGAAGCTGAGTGTAACACAGTGGGTACAAAATGAACTTCCAACTGGTCGTGCATAGAGCGCAAGCAGTCAGGCAACCTGCAAGGTCATGTTCTTGGAGCGAAGGCAAGAATGAAGCACAGAATATCTTCCTTGGGATAGGTCTTTCTAATGCCCTTTTTAAAGCACCTGTACCTCTGCATAGGTATGCTAAAATTAACTGTATTCAAAAGCCTCTATAATGCAGGAAAAAAATGAGATTTTTCCAACTGATTTACCCAGCAGGTTTACCTAGAGAAGGGAAATCAGCTTCTATACAAGTCCCTGGTGTAGGGGCACCAAACTTCAGCAATGGGGGATAATTAGCTGCACTTTCATGTCCACCTTGTAGATGAAAATATGAAGTGTGCAGCTATTCTATTTTATTTACAGCCACTTGAGAGACTTTTGTGCAACTTACATTTCTATCAGCAAGATTTTAAACACTGATAAAATTGTTAAACACAATAAACTTTGTTTAAACACAAAATTGTTATGGAATTAAACGGCAGTTATAGTAAATCACAATTTCCTACCTCTTTTGGTAAAGTCTCCCTAAATTTTACAAAAAAAAAATAATGCTTTCAAACTAGATTTTTTTTTTTGTGTAATTGTTCTTTTTTTTTCTCTCTTAACACTTGACCATATCAGCTCTTCATGTTAATAATCACTCCACAGCAAAAGGAGTTTTATAGACTTGCGTGCAAGATGTTTTATGCATACAAGTAAGTAAGCTGCTTTTCAGAGCTACTTAGATGCTGCAGTGTCCATTACACTTAGTTGGTAGAATGAAGCCCAACAGTGGTAAGTTTGCTCAATTACAATCTGTTGTTTTCAGGCATAGCTGGAGTATGAACTGAGCTAGAACATTAAAACATGGCAGCTCTATTTATAAGTATCATCTGAGGTGATAGGAAATAAATATTGTGGATATTTTCCTATTAAATCTTTTATTTTAATGAGTTGTAAAACTGTATCAATTTTAGTTTTCTTGAGGCTTTGAGGACAAACACCTGTGGCTATAGAGTCATTCTGAAATCTTGGTCACGTGCAGTTGTGCCAGTAGGTGCCTTTCTCATTTTACTTCAAAGCAGTTAGCGTGTATAATGTAGGCTCAAAAATCTTCTCTTCCCTTGGATTTATTAAGAATTTAATACAGAATAAACTCATTTCAGGCTTTCTTCCATGTTTAGCTATTTCCAGATTTCTTCAATAGACTTTAATTTCTTTTACCCTAGGAGGAAATTTCTGTCTCCTTTTTATCCAAGGTGAGTTAATGCCCTTGGCTGTCACTGGAAGTTCAGTGAAGTCAGTTCTTGTCTCTGTGGAGGTTTCCAACACCTCCTAGCAGGGAGGATCTTTTGAAAATTTGTGTCATCTCTAAAATTAAGATGTTCAAGTAAGGGATTTTTGGAAACTGCAGTCAGAACTCTGGAGGTATCTGTTTCTTCACATTAATCTTAAATGTCTTCTACTTTGGCAGGAGGAGATGCCTTGCGGCTCGACACTCTCCTGGAGTGGTGGCGAGAAAAGAACGGCACTTTCTGCTCGCGTCTCATCATCGTTTTGGACTGTGAGAACTCCCAGCCATGGGTTAAAGAAGTAAGAAAAGTGAATGACCAGTATGTTGCTGTGCAAGGAGCAGAAATGGCTAAAGTTGTAGACGTCGAGGAAGCGGATCCCCCGCAGCTCGGAGACTTCACCAGGCAGTGGGTTGAGTACAACTGTAACCCCAGCAGTAACATCAGCTGGTCGGAGAAGGGGCGCACGGTGAGAGCAGTGTACGGGGTGTCCAAGCACTGGAGTGACTACACTTTGCATTTGCCAACAGGCAGTGACGTTGCCAAGCACTGGATGATTTACTTCCCCCGTGTTACCTACCCGTTAGTACATTTGGCAAACTGGTTTTGTGGTCTCAATCTGTTCTGGGTCTGCAAAGCATGCTTTAGGTGCCTGAAAAGATTAAAAATGAGCTGGTTTCTTCCCACAGTACTGGACACGGGACAAGGTTTCAAACTTGTCAAATCCTAATTAGGAACCAAAGAGGAACATCAGTGGGAATTCTGGGAACTTACTCATCTACAGTACAACTTACAACTTTTTATATGACTGTTTTCGTTGAATAAATGTGCTACATCAGAAGCTACGCTCACCTTGGTCAGCTTTTTGAGCAGCTACAGAATATGCAACAGTTAGAAACTGCAATCTTAAACACAAGAGGTTAGGACTGTCATATTCAGGTTTTGTTACTGAACTGTATCTAAATATGTAAAAGACTTATTTGATTTAATGACCATGCATTTTGGAGGCAGCTTGAATGATCATATATGTTACCTTTCCAGAATCATCAGCTGGAGAGACAGTGGCTCCTATGAATGTTCTGGCACGAGTATGTGTCACTTCCCCCCACTGTCAGGTTCAAACACAGGAAGGGAAGCAAGCAAATACTCCGTTTGTTTCATATGTCCTTGAAATTATAGGGTGGGGTCAAGGGCATTATAAAAAAACATTGAGCCAAAACTTAAAATAGAAAAATGAAGAGCCACTGTAGGTAAGTACTACCAAAGATACCTAGTTTTATTTACTTTTCCATCTTCATTCCCTGCCTGAATTTTCTACTGCCATTGATGGAATTGGCTGGTAACAGGAACTTTTCCAACAACATTCTGAAAATGTTTTGTTGCTGCCCTCCAGATAAGGGTTTTTTCAAATGCGTTTTTTAAAGCATTGTGTTACTTGCAAAATTCAGTATCTTGCAGTGATTTTTTTCTTTGTAAATATACCCAGGAGTGAATTTGCATATGGAATAAAAAAATGTACTGAGAGGGTTTTTTTTTTCCTCATCTGTCAGGGTGGTTCTATCTTTTTCAGACTTTTATTAGTTTGTGTTTGAAAAGCTACCCCGAAGAAGTAACTTAACAAAGATGATGATCCATAAATAAATAATGAAAAGAGGAGGAAAAGCAAATATTACCTTGCTTCCACATCTACCTGAAGTCTTTGCCTGAGAGCTCAGTCTTGTTCCATGCTGAGCATGGAACTGGACCCAGGAGTTCATTATCTGTCTAAACTAAGAACAAACACCTGTGCTGAAAGAACGTGTTATTCCTTAGAAAAGGGTTGAATCTTGAGTATTCCTCATCTTTGTTCTTCCGGCCACTAGGTCCTTATCTGAATTCATTCAGTTACAGAAGGTTGGCAGGGAGTCCAGGCGTCCCATGTTCCTTTTTGTTGGAGAAGCTGCAGAGCTTTCTGGCTTGTTTGCTGAAATACCAAAAATCAGGAATTAAACAGCTAAGTTGCTAATAAGTCAGTACACTTGTGGCAACTTTTTTTTTCTGTACATGTGTGCAATCTAAAAGATCTAGAGTTTTTTCCTGTTTTCATCAGTATTTTAATTAAAATATTACACAGTAGTGATATTGCTCTAAAATACAATTTATTTTATTTTGTAATACCTGAAAAGATGTTAGGAGTTCTTCAATACTTTGCCTTCAAAGACTTTTCTATTTCATTTAAACTTTTTATACAACTGCATTAGAGAATCTGCCATTCATAACACCTGAAAATGAAATGTGCAATTGACTTAGGAGGCCTGCAGAAAGCAGAGCAGCTTGTGCAGCTTTTGCCCGCCCTTTCCACTGCCTCAAAACGGCTCTTTCGGTGGGTTTACAAGGAGCAGCCCCTAGGTTTCTTCACTGCTGCCTATTACAGAGTTTTGATAGGGGGGCACCCGCCACCCTTACACTTTGCTGTTCCCACACCCCTGGACCAGGGGAGGAGCTCAACCATTTCAATTAGAGCCCCAAGACAAACTGTAAGGCCCAAATTTCCTTTAAAGCAACAGCGTAATGTGGAATAGCTGTGACGTTTGGCAGGAAGACATTGGTACTTTCTCATTTTGAAAAAGATATGAATATCAATTCTAACACTTCCTACTAATTATAATAGACAAACCTTGTTCTATACCTGCTGCTGCTGCTGCATTTTTATGACTAACATCTGTGTATTTTGTACAACAAGAGGAGCAGGAAGCGGGGGGCTTGCTGGCCTGTCCTGGACAGTGTGGAATAGCCGTGCTGCGGCGCAAGGGCAAAGCAGACACGGTGCTGCTCTTCCTTCGCCTCTGGTTATTACATGATTTCCAGCTTGCCTACCAAAGCATTAGATCTTCTCTAAGATAGGCAGGGTGGTCTTTATTTAGCAGTTTGCTGAATGAAGAGAGAGCTAAACGTAGCAAAAAAAGTTATTGGCAAAACTAATCATGTGTTTGAAGTTTTTTTCTATTTTCTCAATTACAGAATTCAATTTTTCTGAATTTCAAATGGTTTAAACATAAAGCATTCCCACTTTGATGTTGGTTTGGTTTTGTTTTTCTTTAGTAGCAAAGACGTAGTGAAAATGCAGTTTTAAACTAAGGGATGCGTTTACAACCGTACAAACTGAGGCCTTTTCCCTGGACAGGGCTTGTCCTTCGTGTTCCAGGTGAAACCAGACCCTGGGGAGCAGGAGGGGGATTCCCAGGAAGGCAGTGGGAATCCTGGCCGCTGCCAGTGCGGAGCTCCCCATGCAGCCCCTCGGAGGGGACCTGCCCTCCATGGGCAGGCGGGCAAACCCCGAGAGCCGCATCCCGGAGCGCTGCACGCGCTGCTCTTCACACACACGTTGTCCTTCTTGAGCTGCGACCTGCTGGAGGATGAGTTGTGTGGACCGAGAGAGGTAACTTGTGGTCTGAGCTTGTTTTTTTCGAGATTTCCTCTACTGCATATTCCAAACATTGTTACAAAGTTCGTTAAAATTTATACCAGGGCAGTAGTTTTATTTTCACTTGGTTTTCTTGACACTGCTAGCATCAATCTTGCTGAACATCCAAATTTGCTAAGTTCTACAGACGTGAATGCTCAAAAGGAATTCGACTCTGAAATCCACAGTAGTGTTTTTCTCTGAATAAATGCAGGGGAAAAAGCCATTCATCTTATGTTTTGCACTACCAGAGTTACGTATTGCAATTCATTATTTTTGTATGTCTTGTGATTGTTGTTGTCTGACCTTCAGCTAAAGTTTTTCTTAAATATAATTTCTTCAGCTTTATTAGTTTTCACTTTATTTGGGAAAAGGCTAATTAACGTGATACCAGCACCAGACAATGTAACCGGGCTGAGGTGGTTCTTCTTAAGTACCTTGTTGTGGGGGGATTTTTACAGGGCTTACTGACTTTAGTTTTGTAAATAGATTTTTGTGTATTTGTGATATGGCTGTTTGGGGTGTTCATTTCCATTTCATGTTTTTCTTTATGCCTCAAATCACTTCCAAATTTTCTGTATTTGTTCTTGAATTACATGTTCTTTTTTTCACTATAGCTTGTTTCGGAGTATTTTTTAGACAAAAATTACAACAGAGTTCACTGAAAATACATTAAGGCTGATGTGTGGTGTAACACTAGTAGAAATCAGAAGTAATATCTGGAATTGTTAACACAGGAGTCCTTTCACCTTGTCATTTTTATTACTCTGTCAACAAGGGAATGTAAATATTCGTTAAGGTTTAAGACAGTTTGTGTAAAGTTATTTAAAGATTTAAGTATTTGTATTTACAGAATCCCAGAAAGGTTGAGGTTTGCAGGCACCTCTAGAGATCATCTAGTCCAACCCCCCTGCTCCAGCAGGGACACCCAGAGCACGTGGCACAGGGTGGCATCCAGGCGGGTTTGGAAGATCTCCAGAGAAGGAGCCTCCACAGCCTCTCTGGGTAGAATTTAGCCAAATTTGTTGTCTTCTCCAGTAAGATCGAACTCTAAAGTTAAGGAAGGATTTCTGTATGAATTAGATCAAGCCTCACGGAATGAATTGGAAAAAAAACTTTAGCACTGTAAAAGCTGAAGAAGCCACATCTGCAGATTTGTTCCTCTGGGAAACTGCTGGGGAGCTCCCTGCAGCAGCGCTGTGCAGAGGAGCCTCCGCATCTTTTTCTTTTTCTTTTTGCAAATCAGATTTTTGTGGGTCACTGCATTGCCCATCCCATGCTGCCCAAATTCTCTGCAGTCTGATGGCTTCTTACCTTACCCGTCTGCTGCAGTTAGGAACTGGCATATAGGTGATACAACCAGCTTTCTATTGAACAAGGTAATAGCTGGAATTTCACAAAAACTTGAGATATTGTAGAAGATACACAGATACTGCCAAATGTTTGGCAATGCCACAGCAAAGCCTCCTTGGCTGATTCTGGCACTGATGGACACAAGTTTTCCCAGCTGCACCCATGCGTGGCCAGCAGTACCTCTGCTGTAAAGCCAGGGCTGCCCCCATGTCCCCATCCGCAGCACAGCTTTGCCTTCTTTCTATTTCCTCTCTCCTTTTAATATTTTTGGTGGTGGAGGAAGTGAAACCTGACAAATTTAACCAGTGTAATAAAAGCTATAAAAATGTTCAATTAAAATTTCTCCTTTGGTGCTGTTACATATTGCAGTTGGAAACTGAATGTCATCTAAGCACACCAAGTATATTTATTTATGCCCTTATGTAGTATAAGCAGAAGTTATTTTAAGCAGCTTTTTAAATTCAAATCTCTCTGAAATGATCTCTGTTGTGTTTCACAAAAAAAGCTTCTGTTAGTTGAAGTAATGACACTGTTGGTTAGGAAAGACAACAAAATATCACCGATTCAGCGTTTCAGTACACCTGACTAGAACTCAGGGTGAAAAATGTTTGCAAGGAAACTAAAGGATGGCAGTTTTGTTGTTGTTTTGTTTGTTTTTAACAATGAAACCTGCCCCCATGCACCGCTTGGTGCCCGAGCGGACTCAGCGCCCGCTTTGGGACAGGAGACTCCGCGTCTAGCACATGCTGCCCGCGCCGCTCCCGCTGGGCGTCTCTCTGGACCTGAACGTGTTGCCCACCACCACCATGAGGTAAAACCTGCTCTTACCCCTGCGTTATCTTGAACGCTAAAGAGCTGGAGCGAATAAAAGACTCCCACGTCCCAGCGCTCGCCTTCAGAGCTCACCTCAGGCCTCCGCACGAGGCACCACTGGATTTTCCCAACCAGAAACACCCTGCGCCCCTGTGAAGGGCCCGTCACCCTCCAGGGGCGTCAGGCTGCTGAGAGCGCTGGGGAGGAAGCTGAACCAAGTAACCACAGGCAGCTGCCTAAAACCAGTGACACGGAAATCTAAAACCAGATTGTTGCCCTACATAGCTCTAAGGTGCACTAAGACCTTTTGGGTTCTTACCTCAGATGACGCTCTGGTCTGCGCTGGGGAATGGCCAGTGCTGACTCATGACAGCACTGAAGCTGACAGACTCAGGTCGAGCCCTCTCGATTGCAGAGAGCTCCGTAGTTAATGGCCGTTAAAACAAATCTGTGTGGACGTAGCGCCTGCCATCCGCACACGAAGCCAGGACGCCGCTCGGCGGTTGGTGTCAGCAGCGCAGAGCCGGCTGCCCAGCCGCCCGCCCTTGGAAATCAGAGAACAGCACGAGTCAGAGATGGGCAATAGCCAGGGGAGAAGGAGAAATCTGCACAAAATGTTTGCTTTATAAATTGTGTAGAGGGTCCCTAGATACCGTGGTGCTGAATTCATTACAAATGTATAAAAGAACCATTAAGGGGAATGGGAGAAGGGGAACGCTGACAAATTAGGTTTATATAGCTGAAAGCCCTAAAGATTTTTTCTGCCTTGCAGAAGAGTATAAAGATTCTTATCCTTAGAGAAAGGTTACTCTTCCTACAAAGGAAAAAGCAGAGGAAAAAAAAAAAAGGAGTCGAGAAAAAAACATACACTAGCAGATAGTCCAAACTCAGAGCTGTGGCTGGAAGAACAGGATTCACAGAGCTAGGTTATTTCTACAATAATAATAATATTTAAAAAAAAAAAAACAGTCGTGAAGCCTCTCCTCTGTGCTATTCTATCGGCTTTCCCTGCAGGACCGGGAAGCCGCAGGGAAACCTCCCACCGCGCAGCAGCCTTGCCAGAACGGGTCTTCCGGGCGAGCGGCACAACGGGCGGGTTTCCGCGCTGGCTCCCCTCCGAGCACTGGTACGCTCACTGCTACAAACATAGCGTCTAACACGCTGTGATCATGAGGTTTAGGATAGAGCCCCACAGCAGGAGCCGGCTGGTGCTGTGGGTTTCCAGAGCCTGGTGCCGGCAGCGGCTGTCCCGGGCCCGCGAGCACCGACGACCTGGATGTGCAGGAAGCACCTGCGGCGGCCCAGGACGGGGCTCACGGCCAAGGACAAGGGCTCGGAGCGCTCCAGCCAGCTCTCGGGCTCTGACTCTTTTTCACTGTGCTCTGAGGCTCCAGGGACTTGTTGAGCAAAGGCAGCGCTTTCACTACTGAATTTGAAGTACGGCTCTACTATATAAAATTACCCAGAGGAATAGGCTGTTTAAAGAGCTATCATGTTCACTTAAGAGAGATTTTATGAATATACCAGATAGAGCTGCGACATGCGCTAATGAGGTAGGTGAATTGTGGAGTTTGAGCGTAGGGCTGGAAGTGCAGCAGGACCCCCTTGTTATGGACTGCATCCCGCTCGTCCTGCGCCCAGGCACACCTCAAGGCCGCTTGATTTGGGGTGGAAGGTGAAGTAGTCTGTAATATCTGCTTGGTTTTGGCACAATACGATAAAAATAGTAAAACTAAGATAGCAGGAAGGTATCACATAACTGATGCCTTTGGAGTCACACTCAGGAGGCCCCCCCATCTGAACAAGCCAGAAGAGACCAATTCTCCTAATGAAGAACGAAGCCTACAGACCAGGCTGGTCCCAGTTCACAAGGAAAGTGTCTACAAACACCAGAATCGGCTCCTGGAGGCGTGCAAGACATTCAGGCATCTTCGAGCACCTTCAGTTCTGGGTAAGCAATTTGTCCTTCTGGGGACACCGAACTTCCGCTCAGCTTGTGTCAGCAATTTCTAAAGCATATTACAAAACTGAGCTATACAAGAAAGATTTATGGGGGTGCAGGGTGGAGAAACACTTGTATTGTCAATTCTTTTCTGGATTTTGTTGTTGGGCATCAGTTGTCCTTTGGCAATTCGGAGACAACAAGAAGAAATGGCTGGCAATCGGGAATGGCTGCACACAAGTATTCCGTAAGCTGTTGCTGTTCAAATGTTGCCACTTGCACTTACCCTGGAGAGGAAGGGTTGCTGGTCACTGTGTGGTGCTAGATATTAGGCTGCAGCTGGAGCACTCTTCTTACTCTAGTTTATTTTCTAATTCTTTCCTCAGTTCTTCACTAAATAACCTCCACAGGCAGCTAAGCTGTGAGTCCTGCCAGGTGGTGCTGCAGACGCCCAAAGCTTAGATGGATTAAAGAGATAGTGCACAAACTCAGGAAACAGAGCTGCACTGATGGCTTTGAAATAGGAAGCTCATAACCCAAGGTCAGGACACCTCTGAGATACAAAATGCTGGGCCTGTTCTCACAGCTCTTCTCATTTTAGGCCCTCAGAGATGCAGTGCTGCACTAGGTGGGCCGTCTACTCGGGCCTGGTGCAGCCTGTGGTAACGCGGTTCACGTGACGGTCTGCTCTCCCCTGAGAAACCTGCCGTGTTTCTGCAGGTGCCCACACGGCCCTCATAGCACTGCTGACATACGGAACGGCTCCAGAGACCAGAATAATTTGCTAATTTGTAGTTGCCGAGTGAGAGCCGCAGTTTTTGACTTCGTGGTTAAACGAGTGTGAGGGGGTTATTCACTATCCATTTGACGAGCCCAGATTCTCTAAGATCAATCAGTAAAATATCTCAGAATCCTGAACTGTGAAATTATCTTCATTTTTAGGCCTATATTGGATTTCAGAGCAGTCACTGAGTGACCGTGAGTGCTCCCAATTGTATCGCTAGGCCAATTCAACCTGTAATGGTAAAACTGAAATAAATAACCTCAGAGTACCACTTTCATGAAAGACCTGATTCTGTGTTGGCTCTCTCTTCTCCTCCAGTTACTGTTGCTGCTCTTAATATTTTCAGAGATCATAGGGCGTTTTCAGTTATGTTAGTTACAGTTTTGATGTCTTCAGAATTTATGAGGCACTCCGCTTCAGACCGCAGAGAGGAAATCAGTCAAAACTGGTCACAAAGCTTTCAGTTCACAGCTCATTCCAGCTCATCCGTCTTTCACTTTTTATTTATTTATTCGGTTGTCTTTTCTGCAGCAGAAATCTTGTTTTGAGTGCCTTAGCTCAGATGCAGCTCCTATTTCAGGCCATTAGGTTTACCTGAAACAACTGCTCGGCTGAAGGAGCAACAAGCAGGGGAAGAGCCGTGGCCGAGGAGCCAATATGGGAGGCCGTGTTTGCTCCACGTCGGCTCGTTCAGGACACCCGCACTGGCACTGCTGCCAGCCCACCTGCCACCTGCCCTACCGTCCTCATCAGGGGGCATTTCATAAGAGACCAGCCAAAGGGCAACCATAATATATTCTTAAAACACAGGATTTTCTGATCTTAAAAAGGATGCGGATTTCCAGCAAAATCAGCAGTGCCAGACCAACGTGGTTTAAGGCCCTCTATCAGGCTTCCTCAGACCCTACTTCCTCTGGAGTTCTTGTTTCTCTGTAAAAATGTTATTTTAGAAATATATAGGAGGGAAAGAGAAGAAGGGAAGAAGTCAGCACTCCTGACACTGAGGGTTCACATCCCCGAGGGCATTTCTGTGCTTGCACCTCACGTCCGGCGCCGCAGGACGCGAACCCTGCCGGCGCCTCCTCTCCGTGTCCTCCCCGCTGCTCGTGTGTCCAGATGCCCTCAGCTTGCCAGGCAGCGACCACCTAGCCGGGCCTTGCGAGCGCCTCGAAGGCCTCACACCAGCTCTTCCCCAGTTCATCTCCTTGCAGAGCTAGACCTCTGCGTGGAGAACAGACCTTCAAAGACATGCCCCAGCCGAAAGCCAGTAAGCGCTGCTCCCGTCTAGCGAGGTGGCTGGTTCTTGTTCTCAAGAAGGGTGTCGGGGCGGGACAGTTGTGAGTTCAGGGCTCCTCTGAGCTGACCCATGAAGCTGACATGTGAGATACCTCTGAGGCGAGACCTGCAGCAGATGCCCCTCCAAAGAGGCTTCCCAGCTGCAGGGAGGCACCCGTCTCATGAAGCTGCAGCAGGAAGTAAGTCATGACCACTCGGATCATGGGTGAATAGCTCTAAATACCAAGTTATGGGTAAATAAGAAAATTCCTGCCTGCTTGCCAAACACCTGCTGTTTTATGAGGGCGGGCGGGGGTTAAGGATCCAGAAACAGCTTTTCTTTGTGTACAGCAAATTCCATCCTGTACATCCTCGTGCTGCAAGCAGGAAAAACAGCACCGAGTATTTACTCACTGTCCTTCATCTCAGGAAACCATGCATGAATGCAAACACAGGAAGCTGCGCTTTAAATGTCAAAATGCACTTTAAAAGCCTTGTCTCGATTAAGATTTTTCAAGCTGTAAAAATATGAACAGCTTTGAGAATAATGCAACATGGGAAGAAACTAAATTACTTGTGTGTTTTTGTTCTCCCTTCATGAACCACAGTCTCCTGAAGTCAAGCACCAACACACTAAAGCATTTTCCACCAGTGGTATTTTGCAGATCAGTAAGAGCTCATAATTTTATTTTGAACTGGCATTTGCACACTCAATTACTCAAATTCACTTCATAGAGTGACCCAGCATGTGCCTTATAACTTGGCTTCATAAGGCTATTCGAGAATGGGAAAGCACAACACGCATACAGGAAAGCATATTGTATTCCTGCATGCTCAGACTGGAATAAAATAGCTGTTGTGCTCCAGCATTCTCCCTATCTTTCTTGAGAGGACTGGGTAAGGGCTTTCATTTCAGAGAGAAATATTTACAAGGAAATATCAAGGAAATTCTGTCTACTTGTGCAATTTCCAGTTGGGGACATATGGAGGTAAATGAGCCGACCATACCTAGAACGATGTAGTCTATAGAGAAAGAGGACTCCAGCCTTGAAGACCTTTTCTTTGTTTTCTTCTTTTTTCTTTTTTTCTTTTTTTTTTCCTGCATTTTTTTCTAAGTGTAAAATTTGTTTTAGGAAGCAAGCCAGAACTACACTTAGTGAATTGCTCCAAAAAGTGTGCTCTATCCCTGTGGCTTTTGGCCCCACGCAGGGTGTGGGCAGTCAGCCCTGCGCTTCATCAAACATTAAGGAGGCATCACAAGCACAGCCACCGTCTTCCTGTAGCTGGAACTTTCTCCCACCTCACCTAGACTTTTCAGACATGTCCTAATTGAAAAGTCAGCCCCTGGCAAGTATGAAATTTTAATGCTAAGCCATCTGAGATGTCCAAGGGAGAAAGAAAAGTTTTTAAAGAAATTGAACCTGAGAAAAAGATAACCACTGGAGTGACTGAAAAACTTGCCAAAAAAGGACACAAGTGCTGAACACAGGTTTAGAAATTAAGCACTGCTTTAGCACTGTTGCAGTGTGTAATGCCTCCTCCATGTGTACCTAGGTAGCATTTCCTGGACATTAGCCGTACGCATTCCTCCACTTCTTCTTAATAAGTTTTCATTTCTTATCCACATCAATATTTCAAACTCTGAAACAATCCATAATACAAGATAATGTAATTACATTACAAGATAGTTTAATTTGCAAGTTCATTTCTTGCCAAGAGTTGGACCGCAGAATCCCTAATTCTAAATAAAACATATTTTATGCCAAATACCCTTGCCAAAGCCCTCTAATGAGCTGGCACAGGATGGCTTCACAGGAACATCCTGCTGTCAGCAGTGCTTTCCAGGCATCACTAGTATCTCATGACCACTCTTTTTTTTCCCCCAAGGCTGTTATTTTGTTCCACCCTATGCCAAACAATAAGCATGAGATTTTCCTCTCCCAAGCACCGTACACATTAGAAAAGCAGGTCACTTCAGTATATTTTACTTCAACTCTGTCGTGTCTGGAAATATTAAACAGTGCTATTAAATATTTACAGTGGAAGCGCTCTGTCGCTGATAGAGGAAGCACGGCGGTCAGCGTTAGCGTGCGCGCCACAAAGCCAAGAGCAGACCCTGATTCACACACAGAAAGGAGAGGAGTCAGAATAATGTCGGATTCAATTTCCTTAAGTGCTCACATGAATAAGTGAAATACCCCATATCCTGAAAACTTTGTGCTGCTGAAACTTGTTCAAGCGGTCTCTGCTTGTGGAAAAGCTGAAGATTTCACTCATTGGCCTAATGGGAGCTGAGGATATTCAGACATTTGAAGGCCTTTCTTGACAAAATAAGCATGTCTGTCTCAGGAGAAATGAAATAAATAATAATAAAAAAGATAGATCAAATCATTGCCTCTCTCTATTGATTACATCATCATGAGCAAAATTATAAACAGATTTCCCATAAATTCCCAATAAGGGAAGCTTTCCTGAAGAAAGCACAATATTCCCTACTACTGTCCAGCAAGCACAACACTTCCCTTCAGTGACATACCTAATTCTCTGAATACCTTAACATTACATGTAGAGGAATTGATGCTCAGGGGTAGTTACACACATTAGTCGACACGCTTTGTCATATACTGTCACCTCCTAGCAATGTGGCCGAGGAGCTGAGTATGGCAAAACAGAGAGGTGAAGACAAGTACACGTAGAGAAAATCTGAGAGAAACAACCCAAGAGCTGAGGCTTCCTTGAGAGCTTATTTATAAGGTGGTCTAGTGAATATGAAGCTGTGGAATGGTATGAATGCACAGGCTGGTTGTGGGTCACAAAAGCTGCTAACAAATCTCTATGACCAGTCTCCTCTTGAGGTAGCCTCTCATCTCCAGGTTGATATCAGCCTGTGCATTGGACACAGTGACCAACACTGAGGGGATAACAACAACCTGGCCAGGGAGAGAGGCATCTGACAGCCTTGGAACCCCAATGTTACTATTCAGCAAAAAGCAGCTTTGTCAACAGTTGCAGATCACAGGCAAGCAGCCACATTAAGAACTTATCCTGAATGCCCTTGATTCAGTGCAAAAATGTTTTGAGCTCAGGAAGGGAGAAGTCTGTTCCTCAGACAGGAGGTGACTTGTCCTAACTAAAGAACTTCAGCAAGAGAAAGATCATGTCTCTGAAGATAAGATAAGCAACCTGCAAAGCTGTGAGAGCAGCATGCCAATACCAGCCTCCCTAATCTCTTCAAAGCCAGTCAGCAGCGCTATCGAGAAGCCGGCTGTCGCTGCTTAGGAGCAATCAATTACGTCTGAGCAGGTTATTTACCAAGTGGTGACAAGAGCCTGTGCTCATCTAATGTAAAATAAATAAATAAATAAATAAATGAAGGACAGCTGGTGTGGGTTGGGAGTGATAAAGCCTGGGTAGGGTTGGAGCAATTAAAGCAACTTTGCTCTTCCTCTTTGCTTGCCTTTGTGAGTAGAGTCACTTGCTCCAAAGGGCAGTGTTTCTTGGCACAGCGTTTGCTGCATTGGTGCACTGTGCTGCAAGCAGGTTCTGCTGCCACCGACAGTCTGCCCCTGGAGACCAACCTCATCCCGTGCTTCTCCCATCAGCAGAGCTTTTATTTCTGAACGATTGCTAAAGTAGTGTCTAGCTGACTGCAAGGCAGCATGAACCTGGGGTACTGAAATGGGTGTTTTGAGGCTGGAGACGACCACGTAATAGCAATCCCCTGGTAAGATTATATTTGACAAGATAGAAATTAAAGGCAAGAGAAATTATGAGCAAGTAGAAAGAACCCTCTCCATAGGAACATTGTGTGGCCCTGATGAAAGCTGCCACAGCAGCATTTCTGTTGCTATGAGGGAACAATTTTTATTATTAAGTTAAACTAGCTGCCTTTATGCATTGTGTAAGTTTGAGCAGCCATTCAACTTACAGCGTCTCAATGGCTGGGGAGAATTTTAAGACTTACTTTGTGACCTTGCTTGTCTTTAATGAAATGCACACACACCAAAAAAAAAAAGGAAGCAAAATAACTGCTCTCTTTTACATTCAGGAAGTTTATGTTCCTGTGATCTATTTAGTCTGTGCCTGTATTTTTTTTAATCCTTTAATATTGTATGAAACTTGCTATTATGTCATGAATATGGCTATGAAATGTACTGAAAAGATGAGGACCAAACAATTCATGAAATGCAATGTGCAATTTTATTAAAACTGGGCATGTGTTATACTGTCTTTCCACTTCAGAACCTTTTTCACTGAAATCTTGATTATTTTCTTTACACACTGTCATTTATATTTCAGAAAATCATTAGGGAGTCCCCTCTGAATATGTTATATATTTCATGAATATTGTTGGGTATGAGAACAGGATTTCTTTGGTTGGAACTTGCTCTACTATATAACTTTTTTTTTTCTTTTTTTTCTTCAGTTACACAGATGTGACATACTTGTTCTTTCAACAAAAATAAGTAGAGGTAATTTTACTGTAATGAACTACACCAAAGGGTAAAGCTTGTGAACTTAACGAGTCATGAAACTTTGATGTTTACAGCAAGTATTGTGTGAATTTATCAAAGCCTAAGGGATCTCAAGTTTCCAATTACTTGCCCATTTCATCTGTCTCCAAAACTTAGAGGCATGGATGCATCCTTCTTTTAAGACAGTGGCCACAAGGCGGTGTGGGGGACAGCCCTCACCTGGGTATATAGCCTTTAAATATAGCCTTTGAATCAGAAATTCAGTTGTTAATGCCTTGCACTATGGTCAGTGTAGAAAAGAAACACTGGCTGCTCTTGAACACAAACTCATTGAGTCTGCTTTCCAGAAGTCACAGGCTTCTTTATCCGCAGGAGCAATCCTTGGTTGTCTCTGCTTTCCTACGGTCTTATTGTTTATGGTGAGATTTTGAGAAATAATAAAATGGCCTTTTACTATTAACTTCTCAACTTTCTATTTTGAACTCTGAGAAATCCTCTGCAGCCCTGAAACCAGCTGCTGTCAGTCTTAACCTAATAGCTTTTGAGTGTTTCCTCCTGTAATTATTTTTTTCCCCTCTCCTGCTTTTCTCCTTTCCTTCAGCAAGGAAGAAGGAAGCTGTCCTTGATAGCTGCAGTGGCTCCAATTCTAGCAATGTTCAAGGCCAGAAGACAAGCACAAACTTTTTTTTTCTTTTTTTTTTTTTTTTTCCTGAATTAACATAGCTAAAAAGATGCATTCCCCTAACCTCTGAGATGTTCTGAGATGTTTGCCTCTTCCCTAGATTGGAGGCAATAAATTGTTTTCTACCTTGGTTTGCAGGTGGATGGTGTTGTGCGATTAAGAGCATCCTTTGTATATTGCCACAATGTTTGAGCTTCAGGAATTGTTTGCTGTGGGCTATTGACCTAGACAAGCTGATGGCCATCAGCAGTTTCCCATCACCAAGGCAGGAAGGTGAGAAGCTTTCCAAGCACAGTGGCAGGGAAGTGCTTGGGAAAGCCATGGAAGAAGTTCCATGGGATGAACATTTAGGATTACATCTAGGATAGAAAAGCATTTCCATTTAACTTTTTAAATAAGAATATCTGTGCAACAGGAGACAGGTGGAATGAATGCCTCTGGCATCTAAGTGTCTTGCTTGACCTGCTGGAGCACATGAGGAGGGAGCACTTTCTGGTTATAGTTGTGCCTTTACAGTGTCCTGCTGACATGCACAAAGTTCACTGACCAGTTTTATTAATCACTGTGGACTTAGACAATGAAATGCTGTATCCCCTATGCCCTGATGCAATTCTGAGTGGTCTGTCAAACATGTCGCCTCAGCAACCCAGGGATAAAACTGAATGGAGCCCAGCTCCTAGATTGCTCTATCACCTGCTTTCACTGCAAGGCTTTACTACCCAACTCTAGCATGTGCTGCATTCAAAACAGCTCCAGGATATGCGGGCTGGCTGCTGACGCCAGACTGCTGGGGCTCTGAGGCAGCCCAAGAGAAGCCTGGCTTGCACAGGAGACCTCTCTTGTGAACCTGTGAGCCCAAACGTGTCCGCAGTTTTGGAGCCTTCGCTTTGTGTGTAGTGATGTGAAGTTTGTCGTGGTGCTTTCTGACAAGATCCAGTCCAGGAACACAATGGAAATACTGCTGGAAGACTGTGTTCTTGCCTAGTTTGCTAAGGAAGTGAGGCTTACATAACTCCGTGTGTGCAATGTTTTTGTTTGTCAGCAACTTTCAAATGCTGTGGTTAACTTAAATCTCACTTCGTACTAAGCTAGAGATTTTAAAGATACTAGGTTTCTGCAAGTTTCATGAAAGTCAGCAGAAGAGATGGATATGGACCTCCCATAAGCATCCCCTTTGAAGGAGAGGCTAAAGGGCAGACTCAATTCAGCTGCTAGCAGCTGCATACTGCATGCAGGAGTGGATATATTACAAACGTCATAATTGCTGGAAAAGTTTAAATCACAACTAACATCGTTAAATACCAGAGAATCCAGCTAGCAGATTTAAATATATAATAGCTCATTTCCTTTGGCTTGCTGTTCGTGCCGCCTGTAGCTTGTTTCTGTTTTTTTTTTTTTTTTAATTTCCCTTTACCAACTTGTGTTAATAAAACATTGCAGGCCATGCCAAACACATCCCGGTTCCTTCACCCCGTTAGGGGCTACTTCTTCAGCTCACCCTGTGTCCTCCCTTCTCCCCCAGGGCTAAGGAGACGTGGTGCTGGCCACTCCAGAGTGCTAGAGCCGTGCTGTGCTGTGCGGCAATGTGCACAGCCTGGCTTCCCTGAGGGATAGCGCTTGAGGGTGACGGGATTGCTGGGTCCCAGAGGGAACGAGGCTGCAGGACGGCCGCACATTACAAGCACGTCTGAGTGCGCACTAGCTCCATGAGCACTGACCTTGCAGTCCCTTCAAAGGAGAGTGAGGCCCAAACCCTGCCTTGGCAGCCAGTGCACCCTAATTACTGCACTGTTAATAGCAGCTGCTTCCACGAGCAGTAGCTGAGCTTAATGTGAAATAAATACCCCTGTGAAGATGCATCTTTAGTTTCAGAGTTGTCATCTCATCCAAACTGCTGCCGTGTCACAGGAAATTAGCTATTTTAAAACTGCAATCTAAATGACTCCTCTGAACATTTCCTCGCAGTGCTGCATCCTTGAAGCGTTGTGTAAAGCGCTCTTGGTGACACTTCTGTGAGGCGGTAACGGCTTTCAGTGACATGACTCAGCCACAACAAAACGGACGCCCTGGGACGGGGAACTTGCCCGGCATGGGTAATGCGGCTCCGCAGTTCGAACGGGGATGAGCCCAGGGCAGCCCCGTCCCCCAGCAGCAGCCCCGAGCGGGCCGCGCGCCGAGGAAACAGGGAACCTCTGGCGGAGGTTGAAGGTTTTTGTGGCGTCCAAGGCCCCGTCAGCCTGCTCGAGAGGGCGTCCGGGGCAGGGAGATGACCAGAGGGTTCTCCTCGGCCCCCAGCTGGCACTGGTGCCGCTGCCAGGAGGTTGGGAAGTCTCAGGGCCAGGCTGAGGGATCAGTTTCCCCAAGATGCTGGTTCACACACAGACGTGTCTCATCTCTCTCCCCTACAAACCAGTTCTTCCCACTTCTACTCTCTTTTCCCCTCTCCTGAGTGGTCCAAACTTTTAATCTCTTTCCTTTACTTCCCTTTCTCTTCAACCCCAAGCTTCTTCCCCCCCCACTCTTCTGTAGCCTCTCCCTAATAAACATTCATACATTTCCGTCTGGATTCCGCTGGATTTCTACCAGTCATTCACAACTGGGGGCTTCACAGGCATCTTACCGACCTGGGAGATCCCCTCCAGTCTTTTTATAGAGGGCATTAAGCTCCCCGTACAGATGTCTCAAAGGTGCTTTGCTCTGGCTGCAATAGCTATGAGTAACGAAGACCATTTAGATTCATGAGGAGAATTAGCTAGCACATTTTGTGAAATGGAAAATGAATTTCAAGACCACTTTCTGAATTTGGGTTATAAGTACTATTTCATATCAAGGTAATCTTAAGCAAATATGTTTAATTTAGACTTCCTAAGGAGCCCGTCTTTGGATCGGAAGTCTATCATCCGCTTCACTCTAGTAATGTCAGCACCATAATATATCCCCATAAGAAGATGAAGGCTCCAATTTATGAATGTAGAGAGAGATTACCTAGGAATTCCTGCAGTGCTACTCTCTGAAGCTGTTATTCCTCTCTCTTGGAGAACCCTAGATCTGCTTCAGGCATGACTTTGCTCTCCACATAGCAGCTGCTAAAATGCCAAGCATTTACTGCAGTCTTGGACCATCCCTAAACTGCAATGGTTCAGCTGTAGCAGCAGCTACACTGACACATACATCTGAGGCTGCAATAAGCAGAAGACACTGACATTTCTATAGCTGTCGTAATTTCACCAGTCGAAGAGCTCAGACACTCAGAGGAGTAAAGCAAATAATTGAACCTAAGTCTCAGCTTCCAGGCCCATTCCTGCTTCATTAAAATACCTTGCACTATTTTTGACAATGTTTTAAACTTAACAAAGGCCATCATTAGATATGAAATACAGCCTTGCTGTTCCATTAGAGCACAAACAAGTGTCTTACATAGCTTATTCAAAAGAGAGGTATGACAGATCCTCTGCATTACAAAGGAAAGCTGTATGATTATGACCAAGGGAATACATGCATTTCAAAAGTACCTTCTTGTAAAGCTAGCAAGGTACATTGAGTGATTCTGCATGGGCTGATAATAGTCTGCAATTTCTTTGTGTTTAAAGGTACTGTACAATTTGCTGCAGTGAAGTAAATAATGCTCAGTTACAGACTGGAGCATGCACCACTATCTGGTAAAGCTGATAAGGTAAACTGCACTGCTATTAAGTCTTCAATACTTTGTATTAAAATGAATTTTTAGTAATTGTACTGAGTCAAAGCTGCTGCTGAATCCATTAGTCACAAGGGGTCTCTTAATCTCCCTGCTATGCCACACTAAATGGGATTTTGCTGTCCTCCTCTGTATCTTTTTTTTTTTTGTTACCAGTAACATCCACCCACAGCCATTTAAACAGAGAGCTTTCCTGTAAGGACTCACTTGTATGTGCATGAGAGCAGGGCAAGTCTCCTGTTATAGCTAGATAGAGCATATATGGCCATTTTTTTTATTGAGGGAGGAAATACTAATGCCATTAGTATTCCTTTAAATGGCTCTTCTACATGACAAACGTAATCACTACTTTCTTAATCAAAACCAATTGGATCTGCATAATGTCTGAAAACTAGGCCACATGTTTTAGTGCCTAAATTAAAGGATGCAAGTACTATCACTTCAATTTAAATTAGCCGTATAATTTTACCTTCTTATACTAGATAAGCCTAATACAGACCTACTGTCATAGGACCATTTTCTCTGGGTGTCTCTCTTGAAAATAGTCTGATTCAAAGTTCTGCCCCAAATAGCTCTTACAGTTTAAAACACTCACAGGTGTAGCTGTGAGGCCCCCTCTAGCTCAGGCGAAGCAGGATGTACATGTGCACCAGCAAAACACATCCTGGCAGGTCATTAAGCCTCAACTGATACATTTGAAATGACCATCACACCGCTTGATATTCTAATACCCCACTCAGTGAAAAGACTCAGGTCTTCCTCCTTTTGGGCTCACCACATCACTCTATCATGCACCAGAAGGAAAAATGAGTGCATGCCCACCACTTTGTTCTACAGACTGAAATCAAAATTAACCTGTGCTTTTGGTTTTATCCATCTAGTACAGTTGTACTACCTACAGTGCAATTCAGGCAAACTGATTCCATATATTAAAAGCTATAAAAACTATATTTGGTGATTTTTTTTGCATGTTTGCAACACTAACATTTTCTTTTTCTTTCTTTCTTTCTATGCTGCAGGTAGCAAACATGAAAACAGATCTTCTCCTTATGAGACAATTAATTAAGTTTTGCAGGTTTGGGAAAATTGGTTCTTACTTTGCCCAAAGAGATAAGGAAGAAGAAAGTGAAGGAGCTAAGGGAAGAAAAACTAGTGTCAGAGATGGGTTCTAAATCTCTAAACCTGGGATATATTTCTGAAGTTGAAGGAACATAATGTTGATGAGGGTCCAAGTATGGATCAAATCCTGCAGAAAACTAGGTACACAGAATCTATTATTTTGCATAATCCTGGCTGTTCTTCATAATGTACGTAAGAGCATGGACTAACTGCACAGAAATCTCTCTGTAAACTTCATCTTTCTTATTTCTGTATGCTAGACTGAAAGACTTTCTGATTTCTGCAGGGAGCTCCACTGAGCGGTGTATTTTACCAGGTACTTAATTATCAGAGAGAAAATGCACTCAAAATCCCGAGCGAGCTGGGGGAGAACCTGCACTGAAAGACAGTGACTCTTCAGACCCACAGGAATTCACTGCTTTTGCTGGCTAGGTCTGGATAACATATATGAGCATGGGATTGCCTCAGAAACCAAGACTTGGAATTACAAGATTCTGGATTGAACTTTGAGGGAAAAAACAACAAATGAGATTAACCAGTTTGTTGACATACAAATCCATTCTCGGACCCAGGCTGTTCATTTTGTGCCTAAAAACCATACGCTGTAAGAACCTCCCTTATTTTTTATCTTCTTTTCTTAGGAAGATTCAAATGCTGATCATTCTATCAACATTTTCTGAAACATATTTCATACAACAAGATATATTTGACTCTGGCAGAGTAACACTTTGACTTGTTCCCTGTCTTATACTATTTGGAAACTGATCATTTTTAGATCCACAGTCTTCTCCAGCCTGTGAGTTATAAAAACCTTACTCAAGCAGTAGAGACTATTCCTACTATATTACTGCCATTTCTAGAAACACCCAAAGGGCCTTTCCATATATCCAGGGAACAAAGGGACAAACCTTAGCATAAACATCTAAGCCAAGCAACAGGATTGTGTACAAGTTGAACAGGACACGGTACAGGAGACATGGCTCAAAAGGCTCAGAAACTGGCAGGGTACAGAGGTCCTTGTAACTAAACTCAGAGACTTGGAAGTGCCCGTTTGGGTAGAATCCCTAACATTATCTGTACAAGAAGCTAGTGATCTGGAGAACCATGGCCATAAAAGCTGGCAGCAAAGTGGAGAGCCATGAAATCAGATGCAGGGCCCAAGACCAGCAGAGTTAGTGCAAAGCCTCTGTCTCAAGCAATGAGCTTTGCTGCAGGAGCTCGGTAATGCCATGGTATGCAATTGCACAAACTGCACAAAGCCATGCAGCTCATCAAATGGGTCTTTCTACTTTTATTCTATGCATCTACTCCCAGACTGATAGCTGGCACGATGCTAGTTGGCCTGAGGCTTGAATGTGCTTTGTTTTTATAAATAATGAGCTTAGCTTCACCTCAAGAGCTTTGGAAGCTTCTTAAGTTAAAAAATCTGTTAAACTTGGGCTCTGAAGCAAATGCAGCAGCCCTGCTTTTTCTGGGCCCTACAGCTGTCTGGCATTGGGTCATTCATCCAGGACCTCATCTTTAGATGACCACTGTTTTAAAAAAAATCTCCAAAACTCTGCTATTAATATGTCATACCATTAAAATATAAAAGATATATGAATATCAACAAAAATTTCTCAAAAGAATTCTTTTAAAATACAAAATTGTGAGACTGCAGTAAGTTGAAGAAAACGATCCTCGATGAAGAAAATGGCATTTACATCCGATATCATACTGATGGAAGCCTATTCAACCTAAGGCCTGAAGGCCCACACTAAGACTCTAAATCACCTTGTCCATGAGCTGCTTTTTGCTGACGATGCTGCCTTCATTGCTCATACAGAAGCAGCACTGCAGCACTTAACATCCTGCTTTGCAGAGGCTGCTGAGATTTTAGGGCTAGAAGTCAGTTTGAAGAAGACAGAAGTTCTCTACCAACCTGCACCTCAGGAAGTCTTCCATCATCCCCACATCACCATCACCAGGTAAATCAGAGCTTAAGTCAGTCCAAAAGTTCAACTATCTGGGAAGCATCATTTCCTCGGACAGCAAGACTGACAATGAGATAGACAACAGGCATACAGAGCTTTCAGAAAACTTCAGAAAAGAGTCTGGCGCAATAAACGCCCGAAGAGAAGTACAAAGACTAGTGTCTATACAACCTTTGTACTGTCTACTGTTTTATATGGGTCTGAATCATGGGTCATCTACCGCCACCACCTGCGACTCCTCAAACGCTTCCATCGGCCCTGCTTCCGTACAATCCTAAACATTCACTGGAGTGATTATGTGACTAACGTGGCTGTCCTTGAACAGGCAGGGGTCACCAGTACTGCGGCCGTGCTGCTGAGAACGCAGCTGCACTGGGCAGGGCACATCTCCAGGATGGAAGATCACGGCCTCCCTAAGACTGTGCTCTGTGGTGAACTCGCCACCGGCTGCCGCAAGAGAGGAGCCCCAAAGAGGAGATACGAGGACTCCCTGAAACAACACCTCAGCTTTGGCCATATTGACTACCATCAATGGTCCACCCTGGCCTCGAATCGGGAGACATGGAGACGCACCATCCATAACACTGCTGCTTCCTCTGAGAACACACGCAGAATCAGTCTCAAAGAGAAAAGACAACGCAGAAAGAACCGTGCCTCACCAATACTGCCTAAGGAGACCTTCCACTGCACCTTTTGCAACCGGACTTGCCTTTCCTGCATCAGTCTTTTTAGCCATCAGCGCACTTGCAGCAAACGTGGGTAAAGCCCTTCCCATATCTTCGTTTGTGAAGCCAAGCCACGATGAAAATTTAAAAGGCATATCAATATCAACAAAAATTTCTCAATTAAAATACAAAATTATGATGCTGCAGTAAGTTGGATTAAAGACCAAAACTTTATAATACTAAAGTTAAATGCTTCTAATATAAAGTTATACTGCTGCTTAAAATAAGAAGCGAAATATTTGAAATGGAGTGAGATTATACAATAGGCCTGTTCATTTTTTTGAAGTAGTCACAAAAACCTGAAAAAATGAACTATACTAAAACTCAATTTAACTGATGTTCCTTTTTTTGCTATATAGACTTGCTATGTAAACAAAAGCAATGCAAGCACTACAGTGTGGAAAACCACACAGGTTTCTAATTTGTACACAAAAGACAGCAAAATTAGACAGCAAAAATTAAAAAAAAAGAGATCCAAAAGAGATGCCAAGGTAGCTAGAGCATTTATCAGAATTAATTATATTGAGAAAAACAAAACTCAAATGCAAAACTCAAATGCAAACTCAAAGAGTCTAAATGATTGCTGAGGACGTGAAAGGATGAGAAGAAATATATGAAGATATGTATTTAATTTGCATGGCCTTTGTAAATTCATTCCCTTTACATTGCTGGTCTTCTGAAGGCAGAGAGGATCCCCTCCAACCTCTGCTGCTTTATGGACACAGTTATGCCAGGTAAGAAGAGATATCTGCAACATGACTTGGATAAAAATGTGATGGTGGTCTTGCTTAGAATGGTCGTAGATCATGCTTAAATCATCATTAAATGCAGAAATAACATTCTGGGGGGTTTGTTTTCTTTTTTTCTTTTTTTTTCTGGTCATAATATTTCATTCTGTCTTGGAAAGTGAAATTTGCAGATTCTATTAATGTTTATAATTAGCAGTAACTTTAAGCCTTCTCAATTCACACACAGAACTGACCTAAATCAGGTGAAATTTACAAAGCCTCTAAGAGACTCCTTTTTCAGGAGGGCTCCTCCTGCACCCCCCAAAGTTCAATGAGAATAAAATGCATTCAGTGCCTCATGCGGAAGATACGTCCCAAAGGGTGAAGCGGGGATGCAACACTGCAAAGCACCAGCCCCTGCTAGTGGCTGCTGGCTGCTGTCGGCTCTGTAGCACCCCAAATAGTCTCCTCTGGCAGCTTGCAGGTTCATTTGCAGGGTGGCAAGTGTTGCTACAGATCTATGTTTGGGTGCTAAGCACCTTGCAAATGCTAGAGCAAACCCTGAGCTGAGGCCCTCACCCAAGTTGCGGTCACGCTGATTTCACTTAGAGCTGGTGAAGAGCTCTCTGATGAAAGACGAACAGGACCAAGGAACTGCTGAGAGGTTATTGTGTTACAGGAGGGGTTATGTAAGTTTCAGTAGTGCTCTCCGCTCAAGGAAGGGATGGAAGGGAGGAATGCTGAGCTCTATCTTCATCATGCAGCAACATATTGATACCTTTGATCAAAAAGCAATCACCCAGTCTCGTAAAATCTGACTCACTCTCCACTGAGATTAAAAGAGAAGAGTTTAGGCTGGCTTCAATAACAGTGGTCCCTGTTGTCTGTAGAATCATCATTGCCACAGATAAAGTAAAAATACCAGCAACAAAATTATCAGACTTCCCTTTCCAGTCCATCAAAAATTAAGGAGAAGAAGAGATTCAGAATCGCTGAACAAAAACGGTTTCTTTAATAAATGCAGGGAATGTTTTTCTTAAAATGATATATACAAATAATAAAAAGCTGGTTAATCCAGAATTAGAGAGTATTTTAAAAAATAAAAATATTTTAATAAGTTTCTTAATCAAATAGATTGCATTAGGTCATAAGGAATAAACATAATTCAGGTATCAATACCTTAAACATAAAAGAAAAAAAATGCTAAAAACTGCATTCTCATGTTCTACGTATTTACAATACAAAGTATACATGTGATATAGGACAATATTACTTTCAAAACCTATTACACAAAGCCTAGTGTCAATATTTCAGAATGATTTGAGACAAACCCAATCTTTTGTTGATATTTTAGTGAAAAAATACTGCATTTAGAGAAGCTTGCTGTGATGATAAATTCTCACTAAAATGCCTCTGGCTTCTTCTGAAATGAATAAGTCCTGGCATTGACACAGTGATGATAAGATAAGCCTTGACACCAAGGGATGCGACATAGTTCAGATTAATCTCTAGCGAGGATGACCTGTGTGAATGCCACCAAAATGAACACCAGACACATAAATCTGCTACACCCCTTGGAGACAGAGGCTGCTGTTCCGTAGATTTCTTCCCTGCCCAGCATGCAGAGCTGCCTTTCCATCACCAGCGTGCTGCCAACTACCTTGGCAAGTGTCACCATCTGACCTTCCAAACCCAGGGAGACTGGGATGTTCTTCCCAGGGAGAGTGGTGATGAGGCTAGATTCTAATCCCAATGTTGTGAGATACCAAAGGCCTTCAGAGGAACTCCCTGATTCTCCACTTCATCTCAGTCCTAGTTATTAGTAGGGGCCACAAAGTTCGGACTTCCACAAAGCTGGCCAAGTATTTAGATCCCAGCTTTGGATACTGCCTGTAGAAATCAGAAGGTAGAAATAACCATCCCCAAATTGGGAAGGAATTAGGTTCATTAAATTTGACTGTGATAAGGCATAAAATGATCTTATTTCAGATATAAAACTGATAAATTCATATTACTGCAGGAAACTTCTTTTGTTTTCTTCTTGACAATGGGACTGAAGAGTGAGACATAGTAATTTATAATGTGTCGGATTCGCTATCAACCCGTGGTGGTTGCCCGTGGTTATAGAGGGAATACTGAGGCCATCCACCTCAGGGTC
>JAWLRI010000319.1:1144360-1177207 GCA_034781795.1 Crypturellus tataupa
GTATAAAGCTATGTAGGATTCACAAGTAAAGCGAATTGAATCTGCTTCACATTGAAGTGTCGTTCATTCCGTCTCGCGGTAGTGGTCCTTGGTACCAGGTTTGTGTCACCTAGTCCAAAGAGGAAATTAAGAAACTAAAGAAGAGGAAAGGGCTATCAGAGCCCAAGAGCATATAACCTGCAAGGAGATGTAGAAGGAAGCAAGTTTGCTTAGTTTGCCGAAGAAACTAAAGCTGGGAGGAACTAACCATAGCCTCTAAGTACTGATAGAGGGGAAATAGAAAGATGGTGTCAATCTTCTCTTGATGGTGGCAAACGTGAGACAGTGGCCTCAAGATGTAGATTATGAGATTCAGACCGGACACTAGGAAAAACTGCTTCAGCAGGAGGGTGCTGAGCCCTGAGAAAGGTCACTCAGACTGGGCTTGGACCCTCCATCCATGCAGCCATTAAGGACTCAGCCAGACTGAGCCACAGCTGCCATGAGCTAATTTTGGCAACTGTCTTGCTACAAGTGAGAGGCTGGACTTGATGACCTACAAACCAATATTTCTATGATTCTGTGTGAAGAACTAAAAACTAGATCATATTCTTAAACATGTTTATCCTTGGAGAAATCACAAGTTATTTCTGTTTCTGAAAAAAATGTCTGCAGTTTGTATTACACAGCAGAAATTCAGTTTAAGTCAATGCCATCTTTAAAGTTATTTTTCATTTTTTCTCAGCTAAACTAAAATGAAGCTGCTTCAATGGGAAGAAAAGAACATTGAGATCTAAGAATTCCAACTGGAGGCAAGCTCCGTTGGGGGATGGGATTCAGACCTTATTTCTCTTATCTGCATTTTTTAACTCCACAATATTTCTCCACTCATCTTTGTGGCTTCTTAGAACTCACTTGTAAGGTACATTATGTCCCCTGCTGTGGTTAGGCACCCATGCTCTTAATTGCTAAAGATTGTAACATCCAGACACTATTTGCCCATGAAACTTCTGAACTCTGCAGCATCTCTGCTGAAACAGATGATTTGAAGACAGAAAGGAGAACAATATGCATTTTTATTTTCACTCTATGCAATATAGATGTGAATATAAACAAACACAGGAGTGATAGACTTCATACAAAGAATACTGTAAATTAGCCTCTAACTTTTTTTCTAATGATGCAGGACCAACGTGATTTCTTTTCCTTCTCTACAAATACATAGCATGACTGGAAGAAACTAGTCTCAAAGCCCCTGTGTCTGAACTTCAGATACTTCAGATGTATCCTAGAAATGATCAAGGATGCAAATACATAACGTCTGAAGGACTGTAGAGGGAGAGAAAATCTAAACCAGAAAACCATGGTAAAAGTATACTAATTTCTGGGCAAATACAGTTTCATTCTACTCTTTGTGAAAATACAGAACCTCTATAGCTCAATATAGACAAAACAGACTGATAAACCACAATGACCAAATCTTCTACAATTAAATAACAGGGGAAAAGAACTAAGTTTTGTACTGATAGATCCTAGAAAATATCACAGTCAGAATGAGAAGGTAAAAGAGGCACCATTCTGCAGTTACTTTAGTAAAGAAACTTTACTTCTTGGCTTTGGTTTTGCGGGCTTCTGAGTTCTTTGGCTTTGGCTTCGTCTCACTAGAGAAACAGAATAGAAAAAAAAATGAACGTCATATTCATCAGTTTTCCTTTAACTTAATTCTTAGAGCATTTATCTTTGTATCAAGCAGATACAAAAGTAAATATTAAAAATGTTTAATATTTTTAATATTCAAACTGCAAGAAAGTATTACACTCATTTCAAATGTTGAATATTATTGCCTGGCCTGATTGTTACAATGGAAGACAAGGAATCAAGAAGCTCTTTTCAGTATCTAGCATCATAACTATCTTTAAAAAGTACATTAACTCAGTTGTGGGTGACAGCTGAAATCTATTACTGCTGTTTGTGGCACAAGGACCAGTGTTTTTCCATTACTACTCTGGATTATGAATTTCAAAATCTTTCTTTTCCTGGGCTGGGGCTTTTTACTTGCTGAGGAGCAGAATAGTCTTGTCCTTGCTCATGTATGTCCTTGTATGTAAACTGTCCTTTCTCATGTATGACTTGTACGTAAACTGACCACCGGACTTCTGTTGAATGCCTGAGAACCCTAAGACGTGTCACTAAGGAAAAACTGCAATGTGAAATGTATTCTGAGTTTTATTTGAGAGAAACATGCAGACCCTCCACCTACATGTGTTACACTATTCTGCTCCGGAGAACAGCAGCTATTCCTCTCCAAATCACTACCACCTTTTCTTAAAAAAAGCAAGCTCCAAACCACTTGTTGATACCACTCTAATCATATCTTCCCTCAACTGGTAATTCCCACACAATCCAAATCCCTGGTTCCATTCGGTTCTCCAGTTTACTGTCAACGCTCTCAATATCCTCCACTCTTCTCCTCCAGCAACAAATAAAATCATGCTTATTAATTAGAGTAACACTAATCATCCCAGCATAGATGAAGGCTAATCAAGGTTAAAAACGAGACAAGCAACTGGTTAACATTCTTATAGGATCCAGGATTTTTTTAACTCCACTAAGACTGAGCACATAAAATATTTCTTCATGCGCTTTCTTGTAAATTTGAAGGAACACTGACATCAGGAAATTCTTTTATTCCTGGAATATGAAATGGCACAATTAAGGTTAAATATCTAGTTGGAGAGAGAGAGAGCTTATAAACCAAATCCTGAATTCCATCAGGAGAGGAAAACCTGACATTTCAATATTTCAAAGCTCACCTTGAAGCTCCAGCTACAAGAAATTCAAAAGGGCATTCCGGAGCTGTTAAAGCAACAAATCTAAATCACGTTTCCCATGCAGTTCCCCAGTTACTGCATGTGGATACTGTACCATTCTAACACAGCTTCCAAACGTTTTGTCTTTTCAAGCTAGATAGAAACTTAGTAAGAAATTAACAGTATCCCCACATCTTTCATTTCACATTACCATCTTGTTATTTTTTTCTTACATTTTCTTTTTGTCAGTCATTCACCTCCTCTTTACACAAACCTCCATTTCAAAGAGTATTTATAGAATTCTTAACCTTTTTCTAAAATTAATGTTGCAGTGATTCCTTTATTAAATATTATCTCCTTAAAGGAACCACTAAAGAGACATCACACTTGCAGTGTAGCTTATCAAAAGGTACTTATTTAAACCTGATTTAAAATGTTGGCATAAATACTTATGCCCCCTAGTTATTCACAGATTTACTACTTATAAATTAGTTTCAAAACAGTTTTACAATAAATTTAGTCAAAAATTACTTGTACTGAATAGTAAAATGAGCTGGTGTCTTCTGCCAAGTTCCTAATGGGCAGATACACAGTAAGACAACAAGCACTTTGGGTTATTCAAGAGGCTGGGGGTGGGGGTTCAGCTCTCCTCCCCCTCATTCATTATAGAGATAAGCCTGTTTCTTAAGTTTCCATTTTCTGTTCAAGCATCTGGCATATTCTGCTTCACATTTCTGTACTATTTCAAAATTGCTGACAGGACAAGTGCTCAGGACACCAGACTAAAATAAAAATTTGGCTACGAACAAAAAAAGCTATTGCTTAGTTCAACCTGCCCCAGCTGATGCTCCCATGCAAATGTCAGTAAGAAATTACTATGATATATCTATCTTTCCCTTTAATGCTGTTTAATACTGATCAAGGAGGGGAAGCTTTTTGGTGGAGGAGAGGGAAGATGACAGCAGATTTTTTTTTCCTCAGTTCACTAAACTCTCTGCAGTGCTTGAACTAGTGTACATATATCTTCCACCTTAAGCTGTTGTCCAGAATGTTATTCTCAGCCTCACTGGGGTGATCTTGGGTACCCTACTTCACAGCTCTTCCTTATTACCCAATGACTATCAGTAATGATGCTACCCTTGGTCCACAGGGCAACTAAAGTCTATGTCTAAAAAATTCAGAATGTATAAATTTTTACTATAAGAGGTAACAAGTTAACTGATTAGAATGTGTCCCCTGCAAAACATTCACTATAAATAAGAAATAACAATTTATTTAATCAGCATTTACTTCACGGATCTGGAGTTACTGTTCAATATGCAGGAAAAATAATGCTTCATGACTATGAGGATATTCTACTACTATCAGCATTTTTGATTTTTCCTTCATGGAGCTATAGACTTCCTACTCTCCTGGCCACTCTGAAGCAGTCTTTGTGATTCTTAGCTTTTGAAGAGAATTCTAAGGAAGATATGGCCAAGTAATTTTATGTTTGAACAGATTGGTACCTGAACATTTGTTTTGAATTGTAATTCAATTTCAACTTTGGTTTTACTTTTTTTTCCATATAAAGTTTTGTGTTGAGATACATTGAGATACATTTCTTATTCTAGCTTTCCCAAAGTACATTTTTGTGCTAAATAAAATCCCATTTGCATTTATGTGTTGTATTTATCTACTTTACTCTTAGTGGAAGTCTAACTACAGGGACATCAAGGTTGTTTGCCTTTGCTACTAGTGTGGCTATGATCTCTCAGAAAGGCATCGATGGCTACACAGGTCTATGCTGAGGCAATCCCAGACTTTCTCTGCTCTCTGCAAAGAGCCCAAAACTCTAGAGAAAGATTTTGGGGCCTGGAAGATACGCATGGGTTAGCAAGGTCCAAAGTGCCTACAAGCAAAGTTGCAGAATTTTTTTCATATTCCATGATGTTTGGAGGGAATCCAAAGAAATACTTGTGAAGTGGCTCAGGCCAACACTACTATCCTCTCTTCTGGGCACACTGAACATTCGCCCCCACTTAATCATTTGTTTAGATTCACACAGTTGTGCACTTGTAGCCTACTGAAAACAAAATACTCTTATTTCATCTGTGATAATAAGATAAAAATAGCAAATAAAAAGAATTAAGGAGAATCAAAAACTAGAAAGGAGTTCATATTTGCACTTCAGTTAGTTATAAAATTCTTCCCTGCTATTTCACTATTTGACCTAAGGATGCAAATATATTCTGTATTAAAAAAATCCGTTTCAAACTTTCCCTGTGGGTATAACATTTTTCCTCATGCCTCCAACTAAAAAGTGTGACTATTCTTTAACTATAAAAGGAGTCGCATTTTCATTCTATTTAATCAATTTGACATTTTCATGAAAAAAACCAGACCTTTACCAGTAAATTGAGTTCAAAAGAAGAGCCTTTGCCCTCCTAATCAGCAACCCAGTTTATCAGTATGATATGTATCACTGAAAAGGCCTAACTTAGGTGTTTCAAGAAAGAAGAAAAAAAGTCTGTCTATGATTAAAGGCCATAACTTTGCTGCTGGCCTGCAGTTGTTTTATTTGCAAAGCATGCAGCTGTTTTACTTTACAGATCAATGAACTAATCTAATCTCCCTGTATGTTCTCAAAAGCCTTTCTTTCCTTCCCATTCTTTCCCATACTGTCAATTAGCAATAAAATAAAATAAAATAAAATAAAGCATCCCTCTCTTTCAGACTTTCAGGTAGGACTAGGTGGAATTCTGCCTACTGTTCCGTGACAGCACTAAGTACATCTGTAATTCCACAGAAGTACTTCTCAATAAAAATAAGAAAACAGAACATTCTAGTGGAAGAGAAATAGATCTTTGGGACAGATTTGCAGTCAGTAAGAATGGATATGTTATTACCTTCTGATGTTGCACCCAATTCTTTCACTGTCTCTGGATCTGATGCCCTCCTTAAAAAGGCAGTGCTCTTTGGATATCTAGTTGGAGAGCTCAAACTACATGACTGCACTCTCTGATGTGGAAGTGACGCAGTTGCGAGTTCTTTCCTTAATGCTACATTGAAAGAAAGAAATAAGATAGAGAAAGTTCTATGGACTAAAATTATGTTTCTTGAAAACGTATGTAAAATATGCAATAAACAGAAGAATAAAACTGAACAAAGGCCTGTACATAAGTAACTTTGAAAGTACAGTTGAGAACACCTGGGAACATACACACATTTACATGTTTGGAAGATGTTTATTACTGTACCTACAATGGGTTTTTATTGTAACTAACTCTCCTCTCTCTAACCACTTTTCTCGGCTCCCTGCCACCACCAGAGCTGTCTGTGACCAAGGACCCAACACTCAGCTTATCTGTGTAAGCTTAGCTCAAACTTCTGAGGAAACTGCAAAGCTAGAAAGAGTAGTGAGAGGATCTGTAAAGCAAAGCCTGGCCAGAGAAGAAAGGTAAAAATCACAGAGGATTATTGAGACAGAGATTTTTGGCAGCTCAGGGATTCAAAAGGAAAATGCAACACAGAAAGGTACTGTATAAGATCTCTCAGACCAACAGGGAGTCAGAAGATGACAACACCACACCACAGAGGCCGTGCACCAGGAGGAGCAGAGGTCAGTCCTTCTCTGCTAATGCTTATCTGGCAGCTCACTAATCCTTGCTGCCTTTGGTGTGTTTCAGACAGTAAGAAATGTCTTTACAGTGAGGCTGAGGGGTTACTCCCTGTTCTGCTCCTTGCGCATGGTGAAAGGTGCTGGACGGAGTGACCCCCGCAGGCCTTAGTGTTGGGGAGAGCTCCCCAGTGCCAGAATGCAGGGGGACAGACAGCAGGAGAAGGGAGCCTGCCCCAGAATAAACACTGGCAAAATTCTTACAGAAGGAAGATGACTGCGAGTCAGGGGAGCGTCCAGACAAAAAGCTGATTCCCATAATGGTGTGAGATACACTTAGTGACCACAGGTATCTGAAAGGGAAAAAAAACACTGAAAACTCTTCTTGCTGTTATGAGCATTCAGTATGCCATTAGCAAAACAAACAAATATAATTTTACTACAAGCCAATCCATTCTTAAAATATAATTTAGTCTTTTTTTCTTAAAAAATAAATTTTACATTTATAAACATTCTTACCAGTAATTCTATTCTTAAAAGGATATAAAACAGGATACTACAGCTAAATTATTCTTGAAATTAGTATTTTACTTTCTACATATTCTTCCATGGATACAACTTTAAGGACATAGACTTGCTCTCTTTACATTTCATTCTTGCTTTGTAGAGGTACTAGAAAGTATCAATGAGAAAAAGCAGCATTCTACATATCTTATCTACTTTATTATGTGATATTTATGTTTCTTAGCTCCTCTATACCTGATAAACCACAGAACGTCTAAAATGTATTTGCATGTACTGTATACCACACAAACTTTCCTGAACCTCTGAGCTATTGGTGTGAAGTGTGTCAGCATTATAGTATTTTAGTGACCTTTCTTTAAATAATCATCATTCATCAAAGATGTTCAGAAATATTTCAAAATTAAGCAATATTTGCCTACCAATATTGCTATCAAGCTACCACGTACAGAGCTATACACATTTTATTATTTTTTCCTACCAATAAATTCCATCTGTTTATATGAAGCTCTCTATCCTAAGCATTCACTTTAATTAGTCTCTTACAAGACTCCTCCCAAAGAAAATGTTAATATAAGAGTAACGAAAGTAAGTAAGCATGTATTTTAACCTAGACAGAAGATAGCACAAAGTACTCCATTCTTACTTCCTAAATGTCAAACATTTAACATTTAACAATAGCTAGATTAGAATACAAATCACTAGTATGAGGGTTACAAGTAGGAATCCAGTGGTTAAATAAATACATAAAGACAAAAATTAAGATTCCAATTATAAGTGAAATAAGTTGAAAGCATGGACATGCCCAAAACACAACAACCTATACATTTGTACACTGCCCTTTTGTAGTGCTTGCCTATCTCACTCTCAGCTTCTTTAAAGTAACTGTAAATTTTGTATTGGGAATTCTTTTTTTAAAGATGTAAAGTATGTAGACTGGCATAAAATAAATCAAATTAAGTATGAAATCAAATGAGACTCCTGTGGATAATTTTCACTAAATTTCTTGACTATGTATAGCATGTTGCTGTGTACTTCTCTAGCTATACTCCAACTAAAAATGTGCCTGAAGTAGCTACAAAACAATAATTGAAGTGATATAATCAAGAATGCACTATATGTTTAATAAGGCACTTCATATTTTTCTTTGTCGCATATATCTTAATCCAGTAACTTTAAAAATTCAGCAGTTGATGCCAACTGGTTTTTGGTTTTGATTTCAAAAAGGGAGAATCCCAAGGTCAGGTCCTTGTTTCCCATGATCATTAAACAGAAAATCGACCCTTTAGAAAACACCCAGGAAACAGCGTGGAGCTACTCTACAGGATGAACAGACTTTCTGGAGTGACCACACTGAGTTTCCTCTTGAAAGTCATCACGACTGGTAAGCATTGTACTTAAATCAAGACCAAGCAGAAGTGATACAAGTTGATTAATGGCTTTAAATTGAATTAGTCAATCATTTAGATGAATTCCTGGACTTGCTTACCATTATAAATTGTAAAGAGTGTTACAGGTGACCTATGTAATTGCTTTCCCAGGTCAGAATGCCACTAAACACTTTCAGGGAGCCATACACTAAAGTTCTGAATCTTTGAAAACCAAAGTGGAAGAATCATTTCCTTTTTTCTTTTGCCTCCAAAGCTAGATAATCAATCTGTCTGAGGTTTAGTCTGGTAACATAAAGAGATAGAAAATATCTGGGCAGTTTGAATCCACTCCAAGGCCTGAATTGAAAACATTTGGGAGATCCTCAGCAAATGTTTAGACCCAGCATTCACCGGAGAAAAAAAATGTGTTATGTGTTAGTCTAGATTCAAGAATGTGAGTAGTACTGTCTAAGGTACTATGCCAAAAAATAGCAAACACACCATTCCAGGTTAATGAGCTCAGGAGTTTTTATTTCCTATCTATCTGTAGAATACATTTTCTTAGCAGAATAAAAAATATTTATGCCATAATTATATACAGAACTCAGAAGTCAGCCAAGTAATGCAAAAGCTGAGTAATAGAGATGACTCAAGTATTGTTACAGCTAAATTGTAAAAAAAAAAAAAAAAAAAAAGAGTATTTCAGGTTTTGTTATTTACTAGATGATGTTTTGCAACTGAGAACTGCATTTTAATGATGGTTTGGTTCAGCCCCAAAATGATCCCTGTGTTGTTGTATTTTCAGATGAGCGTGATTTATAAGCTCTTCTCTAATACAGAGAGAGTAACAAGTGTATTTATTTGGATCAGCATTGCATGCACAGAATATTCTTCACTAATTTAGCTTTATTTTAACTGTTCACAACCTTGTCATAGTTTCTAGATAAAATGGTAACCATAGCAACTACATATCATATATCAGCTGGCAAATAGTATCAAACCCATCCACCATATACAAGAATTTCAGGCTAGAGCTAAGGAAAATATAACTGAGCAATATTTGTGCATCAAAATAGTCATATTAAGAAACTGAATTTATGTGCATTAGCTTGGTAGGTTACACTTTCTGTATAAGGAACTGTTTTAACATGTTATGGTAATGATCAAAATTCAGACCTACAAGCAACTCAACAATAAAAGGTAAGAACTAAAGCAGAGAGCTTTCCCTAACCACAGAGAGCTTCAGGACAAAACAGCATCTGTCTCCACCAAGTGACCATTTTACTAAAGTGTTTTTACTCATGTAAAAAGAGTGTGATAAGTACATAAAGAAAGACCTATTGACTCAGCCTCATTGTTGCATTATATATAAAAAAACCACACATAAAACAAAACTGGTCTTAATTATTTTCTCAATAAACAAGTGCCACAATCTCAATTTCAATGAGATGTGACTGTATTCCAGTCCAGCACTGTGGCAGATGCAGTTTTACTGTAAACATTCATTTTTCTGGATAGAAACCCTCAGCCATGGGAAGCATGAAAAGAAGAGGCAGCTTAAATAGAACAATTTTCAACACTGTTTCCAAGTCACAAAAGGACATTTTAACCTACTTTTGTAAAATGACTTGTTATCATGTCCTAACATGAGAATAAACTGATTTTCTTAAACTTTTGGTAGTGTAACAGCCTGGCTCTGCTTTTTTAGCAATACTTTCTTCCTATGAGAGAACCAAACTGCCCAATGTTTAACTGCTCAGCCTTGTTTATGGCCTTTTAGCACAGCTGAGAACTACCAGGCACATTAACAATCATGCCATTACTGACCTTTCATTTTAAAAGCCTTGCTTTTAGGTAACCAATTAAGCAGCTTTTCAGCTGAAAAGTGTGCTTATTCTCAATTGAAAGAAACTCTCACAAAGCATTTTTATCCAGTTGACCAACTATACAAAAACCTTCCCTGAAACAAGACTTGGTGTCTCAATGACAGAAAAACACAGAACTGATCTGTTAGGAGCAAAGAACCCAAGAGCCTGACAGCAGCACTCACTGCATTTGTTTGTCACTCAGCAGTGGTCTAACAGTGACATTGCAAAAACAGCAGACACCTAACAGAACAACTTCTTTTTTCTAATGCTTTTTTTTTTCCTGTGTGCATTTCTAATCACAATGCACATATATAATGGGACATGTTCCTTAAAAAGTAGATTAGAGCAAAACAATGCACATCTCAACCTAACCATACCAAATTTTGAAAAGTTTATCAGAATAGGTGACAACTGAGAAGCTAAAACCAAAGCTTTTTGAATAAAAAACAACAATTTTCATTATAACATCACATAGCATTTATTTTCATATCACTGATCTCAAAGAGTTATATGTGAACAGGCCTTTTCAAAAAGCTTTGGAACTGATATAAAGCTGAAATTAGCTAAAAGATTTGACTCATTTCAGAGCTGACATCTTAGAAGAAACTTCATATAGCCATGTTGAGAAATTTCATCTAGTCAGTTTTACAAAATTTTCAGTAGTTTACTCCTCTTTTGTGTGACCTTTGCTAGCATCATTGCTGTATCCACACAGTCTTAAGCCTATTCACCTCACCTTATTCATTAGACACTGCCATGAGGGAGCTGGCATGTAGGAAAAAAGAAAAGAGATCATTTTTTTTGAGGGGTAAGATTTGCGTAGAAAAGTATCTGGCACAACAGTCTGCACATTCTTTGAGTTTTGTTATAAGTCTGTTCAATAAGCATCATCTATTCTCCTACATCCAGAAAGACACCAGCCTCATCTGTATCTCAGCACCTTATACAGGGGACATTACTGGCATAAAGGAAGCCCTATATAAATGAAGGGTAAATTAACTTTTTCAAAAACATAAGGTTACACCTAAAACTCATGTCTTTGTCACCTCTAACATATTCTTATTCCTTCATTAACCACTGCACGATCTGCACTACAGGAAAGTCATGTTATAAAATTCTGTATATAAAGGAGTTATCTACATACGAATGCTATAAAAAAAACACTGTGATTCTACTATGACCATGTATTGGCTATACCTTCTGATATGACCACTGGGAATGGCTGTCTCTCTCATTGCCAAAGAGCAAAAACATAGTAGATAAAAGCTTGTTATGACTTCAGCCAGATGAGTTATTTACTTCTCTCTATAGCAATCAAATGTGCATGAGTACTCACTTATCATAGAAGTCTGACATTTTAAGACTAGAGAAGTCCTCCACATCAAAAAACTGCTCATTCTTCTTTGAGAGTTGAAAGGCCTGTTGCCAAAAAAAAAAAAAAAAAAACAACTAGATTGTTTGCAGCATGGATGTAAATGCCCAGTGCCACAGCAGTGAACATTCTGTTAAGTTTGAGTACTTGGAAAAGCTAAAGATATAAATATTCAAAAAAAAATCACAGTAGACTACTAGAGGGATCACTAACAAGAAACAGGTGATCCCATGGCCAATTTTAATATAAGTCATGTCAGTGGGTGATAAAGTATTACCTGTGAAAACTTCCTAGTTGCCTGAAGGAACCAAGTTTATAGCTTCAACCAAGGGATCCTATTGCAAAACTTTCCAGAATAACTGACACCTTGAATCCCAGCAGGCCCACTGAATACCTACAAATGGGCACTGAGTGACCTTGGCACCCATATCCAGCACCAGACCAAGAGCATCAAGAACAAAGCAAGCTGAAAAGTATTTTTTGTGAGGCAGTATAGCTGTTCCCTACACGTACCTTGTTCTGTGGAGTAGTGGGGGAAACTCTACAAAGTTTCGATGCTTTCATAGATCCTTTCATTACAGTGTCTATTTTCTAACTGCACATTAATTACTGCTACAGTACTTACAACACACATTTCAACTGCAACTGTATGAAAACTGCAATCTATCTAGCAAATGAATTTGAAATGCTCTAGGTGTATGTTAAAGGTTAGAGTTAAAATATTGTTTGCAGAGAGCATGTAATTAAGTCACACCAAACTCTTACAAAACATAAACTACTTTTGTGCTTAAAATTAAGCATCTTCTTCAGCACTGCAGATTCACAACTCCGTCTTGAATTATTCAGCTTGCTTAGCAAGATTTCTTGAAATCACATCTTCAATTCCCAGAGAGCAAGATGACTTTATTCCTTTAACTTTAAAGAATGAATAATTACAATACATACATTGTCATCAATAGTTATGTTGGTAACATAGAAACTGATGTTTTATCTACCCAGTGTAGATATTAACACTCATCAAAAAAAATCTAAGGGCAAGTATTTATCCTCCTGCTGGAACGCCATGATCTGCCTTCACAAGGTTTGCTCGTAAGAACTACTCCAAAAATCAATTATTCATGTAGCAAAAGAGTAACCTTCAGTAAAGTCATCTGAAATCTGCCTGAGGGATTTTCAAAATTTTTACTTTGCTTGTTTCATACAGATGTAATTTGAATTTCTCAGCTGCAAAAATCTTTATGTTGTTATGGCTGTTATGCCAAGTAATTTGCTTCTAACACAGAGTTAAAGAGATCTATGGTTCCTTCTCAAAACACAAAAGAAGGAGGAAAAGTAAATAAAGATTGGTCCTTGTTATTTCAAAAGGTACTTTATCACTACCCTGATGTGTCAGAAGGTGATTTAGCTAACCCAGGTTTGATCAAACTGATCAGATTATTTACTCTAAGAACTGGAACATGACCTAGAACCTTTCCATTCATGCTGTATTATTAATGCAGAAATGTGCACACACACTCCTCAGTAACCAAAGTCCTTATATTTCTTAAAATTATTAATTTTAAGAATAAAATTTATAAAGTTCATTTATAAAGTGGATAGTGAAGATCAACAGTCAGAACAGCTCTTCATCAGATGCTATATGTTGCCCTTTTTATTGTTGTTTTATTGTATGCAACTGTACGCAAGTGCTTACATCACATTCATCCCAGCAGTAACCAAGCTCCTTCCAGCCGCACACATGGCAGTGTGATCAACATCTGTCACATGTTGTTTGCTCTCTCAGCTTCTCCTCAGGGAGAACTGCATGTCCTGAGGAGTGTCCTGCTTAGGAAAAGGTTTTGTTTTCTTTTAAAGCAAACACTAATAGTTACTGCAGGAAGGATGTGAAATCATAGGGTGATCCAGAAACAAGCTTTTCACATAAATACTCAACGCTATGAGAAATCCATTGGTATAGGGGGAAGATCAGGTCATATCAAAACTCAAGGAACAAAAGGAAGGTCACATCAAAACTCAAGAAACAAAAGCAACTGAGGGTAATTTCAGGTTCAGCATAAACAATGACTTAGAAAAGATCTGCAAATGATTAAATTAAAAACCAATTTGGTCTCACATCTTCCTTTTTAACACAAAAATCAAAGCAAAAAAATCCCTACCTTTTCATGGTCCTTATTTTTCTCTAACGGCTGCTGGATCCCTTTTGCAGTAAGATGGTTTATGATGGCGCCCCTTATGATTAAAGCACACACATGAGAAGGATTCAGCTTGAGGCTGTGGTTTAAGTCAACCATGGCTCTCTTCTTCTGCCCTACACTACTCCACACAAGTGCCCTGATGCAGTATATGTCCTGCAGAACAGAAAGCACAGAGGCAGGTTCAGTCTTCTCCATCCTGAAGGCACTGATTATTTTGCGGTACCTTTCTGTGTATAAACTAAAGATATAAGATGCCCCTGAAACAGACAGGAGTCTCAAAGAGCATTTTTTAAAACAAGCAGGTATAAGCAGAGTCAGCTTTGGTTAAGGTAACAGTACTTATCTGGCCAGTGTGTCCCAAGAAGCATAGTGTCACATTTCTGACATGAAGAGAAGTACCTTTTTTGCTTAAATTGTAATAACCCAGACCATTTCCAAGAGCTTTGCATCATGTGCAATGTGTTTCCAGCCCCAGCTGTTTCAGTGGCAACCCTGTTTCCTGCGTGACCGTGTCGCTAGGCCAGTACTCTGGCTCCTTACCTCACTGTCCCCCTCAAAGCATGTCGGCACCAAAGAGACTTTTGTGACTTTGTGCACATATCTATCTAGGTTTCTCAAGAACTAGAAGAGGTTTAGAAGCAGGAACTCAGAACTCAGTATAGGCTGGTGATCCAAAGATTTACTGATTTCGTTGGATATGTTTTGCAGCCTGTGCTAAGCTCACATTTTAGCAGTAATCAAGCTCAGCAGTTTAAAGCTGGATTTCATAGATCTGCACTACATTAACTATGCAGATATATATAAGTAAATAAGTGGAAAAGATTTCCATTTAACCTCTAACCTGATAATTCTGGATTAAACATAGATCTCTGAGTTCTTTTAAGAATCTTCCCACAGGTCAAAGATGTATGATTTTTTTTCCACCAAATACATATTAATCACATGAATAGTTTATTATTTGCTATTTGTAAAAATTACAGGAAGTTGAAATGCTGTTAATTATCTCAGTAAAAATATAGAATATTTTTGAAAATGAGCATATTTGTTTGTACTTTAAACACACACTTGCTCTGTTTTTTATTTATTACAGCCCTCTGATATGGAACAAAATAATAATAATGCTACAGTAAGCCAGAGTCCTCTTAACAGTATTCATCAAATGTATCAACAGCACAGCAAGTAACTAAAGCTGTAAGCAGACATGGGATGTTTACCAGCACATTTTTCACAGCATTAATCTGGTTTTCTCAAGCACTTTAGCACAGAAACAAACCAAACAAAACCAACTATTGCTGAACGGTTAAGAACTACACACTTAAATTCTATGTTAACCAAAATATTCCACTATTTGACTTACCAGACCTCTCCCTATATGGCTTCTGCAAACTTGTTTCATTCAGTTCTTAGGGCTTAGTTCAAGTCTGGGGTCTTTACACTGACTTCGTACATACACCCTGTGCAGACTTTGTGCCACAGCCTGGCATAATGTAGACATGAGCTGGCTACAGCCTGTATGTATTTCCATAATGCAAATGTTGCATAATAACGATCTTCTGACATGCCAATTGTATTTCATGAGACATGCACAACTGGAGGTATTGTTGTTTTAAATAAATACAACCTTGTTCCATCTTGATTTTAAAATTCAAACCTGCAAATATTCCTTATCACAATGTAATTTTCCCTCACTTCAACACTCTTAAAAAGGTAGATTATTTTAAACAGATGCATCTCAGCTTATTTTGATTACAGTATTGCTATTTAAAAGCCAATGTAGTGCTCTCAGATAACAAACACAGCAGAGTAGATAAATGATTTCTAGGAAGTCAGTAGTAGCTAAAGGAATAAAATAAAGCACTAACATAAATTAAATGCTAGAATATACAGATCATATCATTGTGACTTACAGGATTTGCAGGGTCCAACTGCACAACCTTGTTGGCATCATCTATTGCTTTTTTCCAATTTTCTATCACCACAAAAGAGAGGAAGCAACAAACAAAAGTTTAGGCATTTTTCATATGATCACATGCATTTCATGATGAAATCAAAGCATTTAACACACACTGTTTGCATATGCAATACTGACATTTTTAACAACAGCTTCTTGTTACTATCATCTGGAATCTCCCTTCTAAAACCTCAGCTGAGTTGACTGGAGTCAACTAAGGTTATCTGTTCAGACGGAGGGATATGTTTGCTGAGGACTTACATAAGACAATTAGTCTTGCAGAGGATTTTCTTCCTCAACTTCTTCCTTGTTAAGCATCCAAAAGTAAATTTGGGATATTTTTGCAATACCTGTAGTGTAATACTACAGGACTGCCATGCTGACCCTGTAGTCCAAAACTGTGCGACTATGGAAGGTCATTCTATATTCAGTTTTATGAAAACAGTGTAACTTTTCAGTAATGAACCCCTAAGTAACTCATGGGGAATGTTTTTATCTAAAGTCATAGGCTTTTAATGGCACTTCAGTTGGTGAAATTTTTCTTAGTATTGAACAAAGTTTGTTTCTTGGGGTGTTCTGAATTGAATATTGGCCTTTCCAATTGTAATCAACAAAATCAAGAACACTCTTGAGGAGTTAAAAGCAAAGACTTCTAAAACTGTTAGAAGCTCTATCATCTGTGACTCACATACTATACAAGACACCTTATGAGAAAGGCTTGTGGCATAAAAGTACAAAACAAAACATGTAAGAAGTTTATGAAGAGAGAAACCTTATTGTATATATATATTTTTAAATTATTGACATGACTTCAATGGGTACTTCTCTTTCGAAAAGGGTGGCAACAGAGAAATTGTTGCAGAAGAGAAGGATAGTGAGTTTTTATGTGAAGAAATAGACAGTGAGCATAGCTATAAATGTCCATTTTCAAAAATGTTGGTATTTCTTATGTAACTGCACAAGACCACCCTAAGTGCATAAACGCATGCTTCCTGGCTGAGTAAGTGCAAGTCTCCTGTCCAACATCCTCTGAATTCTTAGATTCAATACTCAGTAAGTTACTTCTGTTCAAAAACAAAAACAAACAAGCAAACAAAAAAAACACTACTTTGAAAAGAAGAAGTTATAAAAGACAGAAAGAAAAGGAACAGAGCCCAGAATGACAAACAGGTTTCAAAGTCCACAACACTGCTGTGGAAAAGAAGGCACAGTTTTGGGGAAGAAACACTGAAAACAGCCGCAGTGCTTGCTGTTACTTCTGTATACTCCATCTACCCAACCTAAGCACTTCTGCTTAACTGAATAAACTGAACTTTTACACAGTGTAGCATAATATTTAACAAAGCCCAACCTCAAATACATCTACTTTCTTATATTCTTCTTACTGTTTCAGAGAACATTTCAGAGTCATTGTGTTCTGGCACAAGACAGCACTACTGGACAGTGTGTCAAAGCTAGACTAGTGGTTAAAATACCAGTCTCCTTCAGCCTGCAAGAACTTTTAGGAAGAGTGTTATATCATCCACAAGGCTTACAAGTTACACTGTCTGGTCCCAGCACCTTAAAAACATCAGGCAAAAACCCAGTACTGAAAACAGTATTCTACAACAGTAAACGTTTCAGTGCTGTTGTGGAGTAAATCAACACACATAACTCAGGGAATACTTAACAGCTTCTCTTTAAATACTGTCTTAGACAGAGATAAGTTGCAACTGGAAAAGGATTTTGAATAGCATTTTCTTTTAATGACTTGCCAGCAGCAACTACCTGATGTGAAGCAGGGAAATGTCTGTGAAGGACTGCTTAGAAACACTGATATTCTGGAACATCCCTTTCTGCTTTTTCCATTCAAGCAAATAAGTCATGGAATGCTCTGATCCATAGTACCAAGAACATGGACAAAGACAGACCTAATTAAGCTGATAAGAGACCAACAATTTACTGCCCATCAGTTGAGCTGCAGTGATCAGCAATGTACGCCCTCCTTGAGAATCTCCATTATGAATAAAATGTTCATCAACATGAAGTTATACTACTCTGTAAGTGGGATGGAGTAAATCATGACTAGTGATCAGTTACTGGGGCTTCTTTTACAGTGGCAATTTGTTAATCCATAGTAACACATTTCTTTCTAATCATATGTCCTCATTCAAACATGAAGTTTTACAATATTGTTTAAAATGTCTTACCAATCTGCTATTGCCAAGAACTGATATCTCATCCCTATTGTGTTTATTAAAACACAGTAAGACAACGGGAAATCCAGTACATGGGAGCAAGATTACAAACATTATAATTGCAGGAAACGCTGCAGCCATAACTTGTGCCTTGTTAGACCACAGAAAATCCACACAGAAGCAAATGAAGCTTTGGATTAAAGGCAGATTTCACATTGTGCAACTCTGAGTGCAACTTCTATTGAGGTTGCGTTTCTCATATCTTTCTATCATACAATTTTTTGATGGCTAACAAAGCTTAGCTTCATATTACTGCCTTTTCCTTTCAGTTAGTCTAACTCCACCTGCTAATTTCATGAAAACTGTGTGAATTTAGTATCTTTGGACTCCTATATTTTTATATTTGGCTGAAATTGGCCAACAGTACCCAACTGGGACTAGCAGATCCTTGTGAAAGTGCCTCTTTCCCTTTCAGAACTAAGCTCCAGAGACTCTCTGGAAGGAGAACAAATGAACCACAGGTGACAAGTAGTAGTCACACTGCCTTCCACAGTACTGGTGAGAGCTTACGCACAACAGTAAAAGTAACAGGGCACTATGGAGTAGAATTTGTACTCACTAGTACAGAAGATGACCAGCTACCATGCACACTGTGATTCCAGCAGGATGACATTACATACATTTGCAGCAAATACTCATGCTGTCTTTTTTTCTCATTGCAAAGTAAAATCCAGAAGTAAAAGATCAAGTGTGTTGGAGTCAAAATTTTGTCTTGCACTTTTTGAAGGAGCTGCATTAGCCACCAACATGACTGAAAGGTATCAATAAATGTCTTGCTCTATTGCATCACAAATATGTAAGGAACACACACAATAGAAATACAGACTGTTGTTGCCACTAAAAATTACAGTTCTAAGAGACAAAACAGACAGCCAAGAGGAAAGTAAGAGATACAGAAAAATGAAGCAACATCTTCAAGGTCACAAAATAAGTTAATGGAGAGCTTGGCACGGAATTCATGACCCCAAGTTTCCATTCAGCGGGAAGGAGGACAGCTGGTATAATAGGGGAGCATTTGTACCAGTGTCTGGTTGTCCCTGACCACCTGGCCAGCTACTGATACCTTTCTGAAAAGATACTTCCTTCAACCCGTCACACTCGCTATAAGTCACCTGCAGTGACTTAGAGAGGCAAAAAATACAACAAATAACATCATGATAGTTCTGCAGAGGCATCATTATTGATTTTAAAAATACATTTCATAAAAAGACAGGTTTACATGGCTACATCATTTAATTCAAAATAGAATCAGACATGCCGTGGATCTTCAGAAAGCATAAAATCATGAAAAATAAAGCAAATAATATCTAAAAATTGGTATATAAATATATGTAATCATATGTAATAAATACAGCTGTAGCATATATATTTGATAATGAAACAGTATGAAAGAAATACCTGGAAGAGATATTTGTAATAAATCATTTGTATAATTTCATTTAAAAGTTGCATAATTCTTTTTCTGAAATGGACTAGCACTTTCAGGAAGTACAGGACTACTGATGATCATTCACCATTTTAAGAGAAAAGGCTTTGTGCTTAACACAAAATACTTGGTCATGTGATCTAAATAACCCTGCAAATTCATATTTGGATTCAGACAGTGAATATATTTAACGAGCTTAGCTGTCATCAAAAATACTATTTTTGTTTTGACAGTTGAATACGGAGAGCACATGTGGAAATGACAACCCCATGTATGTACTCCCACATTCCCAAGTATTTCATGTTGAGACTTTTAAAATCAATCTGAACTTGGTTTGGCTTCTTGAGCTTGGTCCAGTCCATTCAGAGGGCTGAAAACAGTGTCAAAATAAAATCTATACCACTGTCCATACCCTGAAAGGAACAGAGAAAACAGCCTTTACTTCAATACTTGAAAAATAAATTGCATTTATCATACTCATGTATTCAGCATGAGAAGCAGAACTCAATCAAGAAACATGTAGATGAGGCACTTTTAGGGACGTGGTTTAGCAGGCATGGTGATGAAGGGTTTACAGTAGGACTCAATGATCTCAAAGGTCTTTTCCAACCATAATGACTCTGTGATTCTATGAAAATCTGAAGCAGAGTTTAGAGAAAAAGTTTTGCCACTTGTCGCAATTTTTGATATTGCAATGACTGTGATTATGAATGACAAAAAAAGTTTCATGCAAACTGGTTAAAACTGTCAGTCATGATTTCCACAGAACAGCTGCTATACTTGCATATAGTAACACAAGAAGTTATCTACAGATTAGAATAGAGAGACTATGTGTCTCATCGGGAGACCAGATTTATTTCTTTAATTCCCTTACAAAATCTATTATTAACATTTTAAATCATAGCAAATAAAAAGAGGTTTGTTCAACAAGCTTTTTGTATAAACTAATTATTGTTCTATCACTATCTTTAAAAAGAAGCTTTTACTTAAGTAAAAGTAGAAATATTTTTCTGCCATATACAAACTTTTAGACGTCCTACTGATAGCACTCTTATCACTGTAATTTAGTGTATCTACATTGCAACACATAATTCTGTGTTATAGATTGGGAAAGCTCACATCTTGTTTAAAATAGGGTCAGAAATTATTAAGAAATATCATCATCATATTTTAAAACTTGCTCTAAAATATTTGTTTGCAATTATTCAATGAATATTTTCTGCATTTTTTTGCAAAAGCACAGCAAGCTTTCAATTGCACAAAGTTGCTTTATGAGCATGTTCCCTAGCCTCTTCAAAAGAAATCTCATGGGCAATCAGTTTCTCATTTAGAGATGCATTTTATTAAAGTAGTTTTCAATTTTATTATGCTTTTATATGTATGATATTAGGTCTTTTTTAATTTATTCTGGAGAGATGCACTTTCTACCAAAAAAAATGATATTTTGAAGAATTTTATACATTTGTTCAGGTTAAAAGCATAAAGACTGACAAAAATACCTACAGCAGGTCCTTTTCAGAGTAACTGTTTTTATTTCATTTCATAAATTGATATGCTAATTCCGCTGAAGTTCAACAGAAGAACAATAATCTGGAGTATCAATAGCAGCAGGAGGCAGGAAGCCAACTGCTAGGCTGCTTAATTGTCAAATTCACGCTGTGCTTGGAGAGCACAGCAACACAAGTGACCCCTGTTGGATGTAAACAACAACACTGCTTCAAGTGAATGAACACCAAAAGAAAGTATTTTTTACTACCTAATTTCCCTACTGTTTCTAATGCCTTGACTAGGCTACAAAGCAAGAAATGTAGAATAAAGGCATCCCCACAGCACCTGGAATTTCAGCCCTCATTTATTACTTTTGACCGAAGTTCTAGAGAATCTTACCGCATTTCACATGCGCGTACGCTCTTCGACAAAGTGCTGGTGTTTGGAGGACAGATGTGGAAACACAGCCAACCTCACATACTCTCTGAAGAAAAAGAGACAGGATCACGAACTACAAAGTTATGATTTAAACAGCAGCATTATACTACATCCAGTATCGTTACACGAAATAAACATTGTCATTACAAATATAATGACATTCTTGAGACACTCACATTAGCACCATTGGTCTTTTATTTATTTCAAATTACTGTTCTTATTTACCTCAGCAGGGCTCTGTAAGATTACTCCCTAGACTGCTCAGACTCCTATGGGGATGATTTATGCTGTCATTCCAGTATAATGTTTCCCATAATTGTACTGTGTTTAAAAAACATTAGAACCCAAGGGGCTAGACAGGGAGTTATAGCATTAACAGCATCCTCATATAAATCAATTTACTCCCTTGGAGGGAAAAAATGAAAAAAAAAATTAATAAGATTGCACAAGAGCTGCAAAACCAATGCAAGCCTACCATTATAAATGTGTTTGTTTAATAAACAAGCACAAATGAGTCACAGATAAATTCTGGAAATGAAAATATAAGTAGACACCCACTTTCATATATGTATTACTATGTATACATTAATAGAGTTTAATTACAAAAAAATAGAAAAATGTTATTTTTATTAAAAATTCTAGAAAGTGTTGAGCACCTCAAAAGATGTAAATGCAAACTATTTTATAAGTGTTTCCAAACTCTTGCAAGATTAACCTGATATTAATGGTGGATAGGATTTCATCAGGAGAAATTTTAAATCAAAAGATTCCAAATATACACAGGGATCAAGAAGAAACCCATAATTTCAGCAACCCTGACTGTTAAAGATAAAATCTAATGAAAAGGGTAATGTGAGTAGAAAAATGGGGAATTTCAGTTTTTCCTTTCCATTACCTAATAAAATATCTCATATTATTCAAAACATCTCACAAGTCAATTTTTAATATGCTTAATGCAATGTGCAAGCATAAGATAACCTAATATATTCAGAAGATGGATTATTTGTAGTTCAGTCTGAACGGAGCCTCTAAATGTAGTATTGTTTATTATATTTGATGATCTCATTTTGCAGTACAGTAGTCATAACTCCAAGTTATAATTCTAAGAAACCCCTGTCAATCATTTTAGGATAAAATTACTGTAATAAAAAACTGAAAGACCGAAACTGGAGAATGTATTTTAAAACACGCTATTTTGATATACTGCCTGACTATAAGCCTAGTTGTTCTCTAAACCTATGATATTCTTCTCCTGACAAAAAAGTAGATTATTATGCAACATATATATCATAAATTCCACTGCAGATTTACCTTTGGGATAGATGAAACTTCTATTGCTTTAGTGAGTTGATCCACAGCCTCTTTATGGCGATGCTGTTTTTGCAAGGCTACAGCTAAATGATAGTAAGTTTCGAAAAGCTGAAACATATAATTAGAATCACAAATTCATTTCTGCAGTTTTAGTCTTGTGTAAGTTCCCTTTATCTAAACAAAAACTACTCCTTCTCCTGTACAGTCATTATTCTAAGCAGCTATCTGCTTCAAGTGCATTCCCTAAGATACTCCTCTATTTCAGGACAGATTTTTAGCTTGTGTTAAGCAGTTTGCTCTACAGAATTAAATGAAAACCTACCACTTTACATTATATGATGATCTGACCCTTCAGCAGTTAACTAAAACAGTAAAGATCGCAGCTTAAGGGAGCTTTATGTGTTATTATTTCACATTACAATGTCTACAGTGTTCCTTTACAAACCAGAAAAGAGAGTTTCAGAAATCTGACAAATTTTAAAGGCTGCAAACTTGCCACAGAAATAAGCAATATAAATTTAATAATTCCAGGCCTGTTTAGAAAGGTCAATATTTTGAATATCAACATAATATCGCCCATAAGCTGCAAACTGATCTGATTAAGTAAACAGGAGTTTCACAGGGGGTTCAGCATGGTGAAATTTTGGCATCAAGGAATTAAGTAGGAGTACAGCTGATCAGAAATGTCACTAACAAAAATATATATATATATATATATAAATATATTTGATCAGAAAACATCAGTCTGCCCAGCTCAGATTATTTCTTTTAAGCAGCTATTTTGAAACTAGGAAGTCTGGAAAATGGAGATAACACTGCAGGAGAGGTTACCTGGAGATTTTGTTCTAGAGCCAAAAAGCTTACAAGGACAGACACTGTAGCAATTGCAAAATGTGTTGGTGGGAATGGCGTTAGAGGCAATAAGTCTAACTGTTCCATTTTAATCTTACAATAATATTAAAAATAATAAAGCTAGATCCCTCACAAGCCGCAGACCAGGAGCTGGAGCTGGCTATTGAATTTAACATGATCAGAACTTAACCCCTTTTAAAGGCCAGAAGGAATAGCAGAGGTGAAGGTGTCAGGGGAAACCCAACATGGAAATCGGTCTCTGTGCTTTGTAAGCTAACAGCGAGACTTCTCACAAGCGTTTTCCTGTGTACCCCGCTGTGTCCCCCACCCATTCATGCCAGCGCCGGGACCACAGCACTGCCCGTGGCGCCAGCCTTGCCGCAGCAGCCCCCGCTCGTGGCCACACGGACAGACGCGCGGCTGCTTTGCTCTCTCCGCTTGCTCTCCAGAGCCCCTCGCAGCTCCGCGTGGCAGCACAGGTCAAACGTGCAGGGCAATTCCCTGGCATGAGCAAATGGATGGGCTGAGGAATTTTCCCTGGCAGCAAATTTACAAGATTTTCTTTTTTCTCTCTTTGGCCTCCTGTAGAGAGTATGGCACACATGGTTTTCTCTCTGCCTCTCCCTCTCCTTTGGTGGCATTTTGTAGCTGCCGCGGTGCCTGGTCTTGCACGCTCAGAGTCACGTTTTGGGGCGTGCAGTTTAAAAGGGGCCGGCCGATTCTCGTAATCTGAATAATAAAAGTTTTTTTAATCTGAATTTTTTATGGCAGAGACAGGAATCTTCAGGCAACCACATGCCAGCAGAGGCGAGCAGCTCCGGCCTGTGTATCACCTCTATAACAGCACTAAGGTTACCAGTTGCGAATAGGCAGCAGCCGGCTCTGCACTGTGGGGAAACACCTCCTTCAGGAGCCTCAGGAGTGCTGTGTAATCCTCAACAGCCTGGAAGCAGAATACAAATGTAATATATAATATATATATATATATATGTACCCATACGCATGCATTATTTGAATTTTCCTGTGACACTGAAATTCAGAGAGGCCCCCCTTGGGGCGGAGATGAGGCCCCGCGGCAGCACCTGCAGCCATCGCGCCGCCCGCTCGTGCGCCACGGCCGAGCGCAGCCGCCACTCGGCCTCCTGCTCGGCGGCGCGGCCGCGCGGCGCAGAGACCCGGCTCGACGTCGCCATGGCTGCGGCCTCCGCTCCCGCCCCGGGCGCGAGGCCCAGCCGCGGCGGCGGTTTAACCGCCACCGCCTCGTGGGTGCCCGCGGATGCCCCCGGAGCTTGGGGCTGGTGCCTCGGTGCCCTGTGCTGGCAAGCACGGCCGGCACCTCTGCCAGGTGCTGAAACCCGCACTTGGACAAAGAGGTCAGTCACCCAGGTTGGTGTTTGATTAGCTGGCTCCCCTGACTGCCCTAGTTTATCAAGCAGCTTTGGGATATCAAGCATCCCCCCAGCTTCTATGTAATTATGTGTTTGAGGGAGGAAAGAAAGATCTAAGCTCATTCTCTGCAGGTTAAGCTCAACCTCTGCCTGAAGTTCATTTCTGATCCCTTGCTTCTACAGCCTGATCATGGCTAGCAGGACTTAGGAAAATGCCGGCAGACAACTGCTGCACCTACCTCTGAATGTTGCTACAAAAACAAATTTCAAATGACTAAATTTTCATTGCATTGCATTACATGAGCAACAGGTACAAATATCCTTCTCCTTAGCTGCTTCCTACCCTCTTGTTCCTTGTTTCTTGATGCAGGAAGAACTTTCAACCATTGCTTCAATATTTTAAACAATCTGATTTACCTGCTACAATTAGCCATTTTCTGTGCTTTAATACTTGTATTTTAATGATTGTATATAATATTACTACTGTATTTAATATTACTACTGTAATATTAAAATATTACATTATTATACAACATCATTATTGCAATAAAGTTGGTTCATTCTGGTCGTTATATCAACAAGCATGTTAATGACTCAGCATAAGATATATAATACATTCCCTAGGCTTTAAAACATTATACATGGTCATTTAAAAATCCTTTATAAACGTATCTGAGAGGAAAAAAAATTGCTATGACACTGGCTGAACAACATAGAATCTTTTCAATGCATACAGTCTTGTGTCCAGTGTGTCTAACTTTTTTTGACACCCTCTGAGAAATACCGTGGAAGAGACCCCTCAAGGAAATGCTCCCAGCAGGTAAGTTAAGACAGCTTCTTTATGAAAGTGCCCCTAAGCTTATCTGCCTTTTTAAGGACTTACTTAAATACTTATGCAAATCTCGGCTCAAGACAGTTGCAGTTACAAGAGTCCCTGATACTAACAGATTTTCACTAATGCATTTTAGCTTAGGTGCTTCCTAAAGTGACAAAACTGGTCTTTGTGGATGGGACACGGAGCACTGCAGAGAGACATCTTCTACACTAAGGTATTTTTGAAAATTGCAACACAGACACTGATGTCCAGGGTCAAAGTTTTCTGACTTTTTTATTTTATTTTTTTAAACTCGCCTTTCTGTTGTATGTATTTATGAATGGGGTGAACTAACTTTCTTCTTTCTTTTGACACGATCCTCCCACAAAAAAATGTTTTGGAAAAAAATAATTCCCTGTGGCCTTTCCACTGCTTATCAGCTGGTATCAGTTAGTCCTTGAGGATATCGGACTTCTTTCCCTTTGTCTTTCCTCTGCAAGATTTTGTTCTGAAGTCAGTTTAAAAAACAGCTTGAGTAAGGTTGTCCTTCTGGACAGCTGTAAGCATTCCTTTGAGCTATGCCTGTTTCAGACTAGAAATGTGTTAAAAATGAAAGAACAGCACAAGAATAATAATTCTCATAAGAATGAAGTCATGCAAATGTTGATCAGTTACTTTTCATAAGACAGCATGTTAACTGTGTTATCTTCTGCAGGAGAAAAACAAGTAGATCACATGAACTAAACAGATACAACATTTATTCTAGTCTTTTGATGTTAGCATTTAAATTTCTTCCCAAACTAGTTTTAAAAATTAAAACTTATGATTCAGTTGTGAGTATGGTCCCAATCCTTGAAAAATCTGTTTGATTTTAAGCTGTGTAGTTTTGTGATTCTCAGCATGTGGTTTTCATAAGAAATAATTAAAAGCACAGCTTAGCATGAAGACGCATAACAGATGATTTCCCTGCATAATGAAAAGGGCACGGACAGGCTATAGCCGAAAGGTTTATTTTAGATTGTTTTAGCTGATTACGTTTGCTTAAGCATAGTTGCCTTGAAATTATTCGTTTTAATTTTTGTGGGTTTTTTTAAATATAAAGCTGAAAATTTATTTAAAGTGAGGATGCCAAGAGGTTAGAAGGACACAAAGAAACACCATTTGTCTTTTCCTTTTTTTAAGCTTAGCTACTCCTCCTTCACTTAATTATTGTATATTAAGGTACCAGACCACCACGGATTTCCTGAATGTAGCTGTACACATGTACAAACTCTAGAAGTACTAAATTCAAGTTAGGAAATCCACAAGCCTATTACCTCTGCAGAGTTTATGTTCCTGAACTAGGTTTCATCCATACAGAAAACAGAGGCTAAAGTATTCTCCTAAGAGCTAGAACTTGTAAGTGCTACCACCAAGAACAGAGCAGGGCTTATTATCTTCCTTTTAAATCACCACGAGTGATATTTAGTAGAGAAAACAAGTGAAAGCTCTCCTATAGCATAAGGGAGACCACTATGGAAATCCCTTTTGAGCACAAAGATGTTGAAACAGCATCTTCCATTTTCTAAAATAGTGCTCTGCCCACCAGGCTCTATTCAGAGTATAACAGGACACCAACATCTGCACTTTAAAAATTGCAAGGCCTAATCTTGTAGTTCTCTAATCTTTAATGAGGCTTCTTCATGGGTTGTAAGACTGCAAGGCCAACCAGCTTAACCAGTAGCACATGAAAAGAATCACATTTTCTTGAGCTGACGAGATGAGCAAATCAAATATACAAGCCAGTTCTAAACTATCAATCCATTTAGGTTCAAAATAAAGCCACTCAAATAGCAAAATATGAGTCCTTTCAAACTCATGCTGTAGAGCAGGTAGAAAACTAACTCATAACAAAATGTCATTGCATGAAAAATAACCTTCATTTTAGCAGTAATTTTCTTGTCCACAGGCACTAGAATTACCTGCAATAAAGGTAGTTCAAATAGAGCTAATAAAAAGCCATTGCATACACTGGCTATCTTTAAAGATTAAAATCATTTTCCCTGTACCAAAGGCAAGAGCCACAAGGCAAAGTCGCCTTGCCCCAAATTGCAATGTAGGTCTTGAGAGCACAGAAACAAGTTGCTGTGAAACATGGAAGCAATTTGCCTTGAAGCAAAAATGGTAGCCAGTAATGACAGCCTATTTTATGCCCCAGTGACCGAAGAGGTGATTAAGTTTAAAAAAAAAAGTTATAGCATGGTTAACAGAGATTCTAAGGTCTGAACTATACTTCAGGATACTGTAAAAAATATTGCTTGGTTCTCTGAATTGTCCTTTCTGTTCCCCATTCATTTCATACTCATAGAGAACAAAGAGAAACAGGCAAGGTCAAATATTTTATGCTCCTGCAGTATTCTGTAATCAGTGTTCCCAGTACCTAAGCAGTGGCATAACTAAAGTGGAAAGAGTATTCCAAGCCCTCACGTCCAACAAAGGGCAGGGAATATTAGACATGTTATTTTTATTACCAAGAACAGAAGTTTGGGGCGGAGAGGGGAAAGAAAAAAGAATTTACCCCATCTATGTAGGATCACAGATCTGTTGACTGAAAAGTTGATGAAACTGTAAGGATAGTTTTAATTCAAGTTCCTTGATGAGACTTCAGGTAAATCCAAAAGTAAAAGGTGGGCACCTCAAGCCCACACATCAGTAAGCCACACTGGCACCAGCAGAGGCACTCCTGTCATCGTTTCTCTTGACACGGTAAAGTGACAGCAAGCTCCACGTTCATGGAACCAGAGCAGAAAAACACTGGATGAGGACTCATGGCTGTGATCACTGCTACTATTATATATTTTATATTAGATAATTATTAGGTAGAAGTGAAGATGCAGAGCTCAGTACCATTTGCCTAGAGGAGTACCCTTAAGAGCTTTACCTGCAGCCACCCTTGCATTATGGCTCAGGGAATTCTGAAGTGAACTCTAGGTGGTGTCACAGTTTTAGTAGACAAGATGAGAACGCCATGTGCCTGCAGGTGCCCTCACTTTTTTTGGAGATAATACAGGTTTAATGTCTCCCTTGTCTCAGCTGAGGCAAGAGAGGTGCCCAGAGAGGTTGTGGAGTCTCCTTCTCTGGAGATTTTCAAAACCTGCCTGGATGGCACGCTGTGCCACGTGCTCCAGATGTCCTTGCTTAAGCAGGGGGTTTGGACTAGATGATCTCTAGAGGTCTCTGCCAACCTCAACCCAGAAGGGATTCTGTGAGCTGGTGGGGGGATATGGAATGGATCTCAGCTGCTAAGCACAAAACAACTATGTCTCAAATAAGGAAATTCCTGTCTTTGTGTGCTGTATCCTCAGAATTTTTTCCTATTGGAATAAACTCTTCTTGGGAGGTAGTCAGAGGAGCATTGCTGGATCTCAGCTGGACTGAGGGCTGAGTTAAGGACTTAATTTGGAGGGGTCTTAGTAAACCCCTCCAAAACCACACTTTTGTATTTAGGTACCTAAGTTCTTCCCAAGTCTTCCCTCCAATTCCTAAGTCCCTTACTTGAACTAGTACTTTGTGCTATTTTTGCTTATGCAAAAAAAAAAAAAATCACAAAGTCAAAACTTAAGTTTATGAAAACAAGAGTTATCTAGATTATTTCTCAAAATTACCAAAAACTTATAAAAAATAAGGAACACTTTCACTTACAAAATCAAAGATTTAAGTCCTACAGCTGATTCTACAGTTCAACTAACTTGTGAGCATCTCTGGCTGTATACAGCGTCCTCCCTTTTCCTCCTCTAGAAAAATGCAGATAATCAAGTTTTGGACACAGAATCCAGAAAACACAAAATGTAACAGAGAAACAAAAATGAGCTGATTTATTTTCTGCCTGAAGAAGCAAGAACAGAGTAGTGCCTTGTGTCCTTTTCTGTGAAGCAGCAAGTTCTCCCATTAAATCTTAATCAATCGAATCCTGGTTCTTTCATATGAAATTGGCTACAATTACAATTTATAGTAGAGACTGTAGATAGTCTTTTTGAAAATTGGAAAGTGGTACTTAGAAGCATAATTTTGAATGTAAACAATAGATGTGGTGCTACATCTTCTTGTAGGAGACATTTTATAGATTTGCTTTAAAAATATAGACACCTTCCACCCCTGTATGATACAAATTGGTATGTTTCCTTGTCAGCTTTCAAAATAAATTTGCATAGTATGTATCACTGATTTATAGAAGTCTGGCCGGGGCTGGTGAGTATGCCGCCTAGCCTATTTTCTGTATGAGTTATAGCTGCGAAAGTAGCAAAACTGCTCTCACGGCTCTCATCTAACTTTCCCACTGACGATGAACTTTTAATTCCTTCTTTTTCCTTGGAAAAAAAATGGGAATTTTTAAATTGCCAATATCCATATAGACCTTCAAAATGTTGCCAGAGGCAAAAGCCATCTGTCCAGAGACCTTGTGTTTCCACACAGCTGCTCTGTACATATTTTTCCTTCAGAGTTAGAGCATATGAGAAACACATATTGTAGGGTTTTGGTGCCTTTGCCTTATAACAAAGGAATCACATAAAAAGGCAAGAAAAATATTTATCCCACATCCCAATACCAATAACAAAAGCCTAGCGCTGAACTAATAGACCCTTCTCTCCACCTTAAGCTGTTACTGGATTTTGGTATTTTGCTCCCATAAAAATACCTCTACTAATGAGGGAAAGAAGCAGATTGCAAACTTGAGAGGCCTTTACAGAAAACTCTCAAAATCACAAAGAATTCTGTACGTTTTAGAAAAACCGCTGTTGTACTTTTGGCATCCCACTGTTGCAGCCATTCCAACAGTTGCACAAGGACAGGGCACAAGCACAAGAGAAATGTTCCAAACCAATTCAGGATTTTTTAGACCAAAGCGAATGTCTCAAATTGTGAGTGAAAATAAAAAGGGTGCATCATGAAATGCTGCTGCTATGTCCTCTTGGAAATTTATGTTCTCTGGGAAAAATTAAGTAGGTTGATAATTTCTACACAGTTTCATTTTCTTTTGCAAGATGTAGTACAACACAATAAACTTGGCTTCACATACTAGTATCTAATCTTAAAGTTATGCAACAGTATTGTCCTCTAAAAGAAATAGTTCTATCTTAGCGAGAAGCAGCAGAAAAAGAAATCATCGCCTCAGACGGGAGCACTGAAGGGCATCCAGCAGTTTCCCATCTTTTTCCCAATCCAAACCAGGTAACAGGTAAAATGATGGACAACAACATTAGTGTAATATTGTTCAATGTCTTATGAATAAAACATTAATCACTTTTTTTCCACCCTATCTAATGAAAATTGGAAGAAGAATCAACTGTTTCCCATACACAGAGCAGTGGTTACTGGAGTTTGATAATAATTCAGCACATTTAGCTGATGATACTAGGGGTATAATGTAGAAAATTATTGATTAGAGTGCAGGGAAGGCAAAAAATATATATCAGCATTACATCCCAACCAGTAAAAGTCATTAGGAAACATCAGCACTGCAATTATCTTCTGCTGGATTAATATGATGACCCTTTATTTTCAGATCAATTTCTGAGGTTTATAATTGAGATTTTCCTCTTCTATTTCAAGAGGTATAAAATAAGCAAAGTGTATGTCAAATTTCATACTGATAGAATTTAATCATGTTAAAATTGTAAAAAGCTCTCACCTTCCCCAAATATCAGGTATCTAATTAGATGTAGATCAGATTAGATTATTTCTAGATAAGATTCTAAAGCATTAAATGGTACAAGTTCAGATGAAATGTATCTTTCATGTGTATCATTTGTCTATATTTATATAGGTTTCAGACAGGAGTTCTCACAAGTAGCTACAGAGAAATTTTCTGGGGAGGTCTGAGGCGATCAAAAGATTATCTATAATATTTTAAAGTCTATCTCAGAAAATAGCTTGTCTCTGAGCAGAAATTCTGCAATGATGCATAGCAATCTTCCTTTCTAACTTTGATTGCCTTTCCCCCTCTTTCCCCTTTCTTTTCTATTAAAACTTTCAAGTAGGGAAGTTTCTATTTTTGATCAGCAGCCTCTCCTTCAGAAAGTAAGTGAATACAAATGAAACACTACTAAACAAATATGTGAGTTAGCCAGTTTGCAATGCAGGAGTCAATCCTGACACACATAAAGATGCAAAATTATTTCAGTACCAATCTATTGCAGAATGTCTTTGCTTGTTTATAGCATACATAAATTTTGAAAAAGATCTATGTGAGTAAAAACATCAATGCACAAGTGTTATCTTACAGAAGTGATGCTGTGAGAAGGATACAAAGCTAATCATAGACCTCTACAGAAGATCAGTCTGTCCAGCTGGGGACCATGATCTCCACACAGTTTTAATCCCTGGAGGTATAAATCACAAGAGAAGACACATTCTTTGAAGATGGCACACATCTTTTCTGTGTGCCAGAAGCCTTTTTGTTCTGGCACACAAAGAAAAGGAAAAATAAGCATTCAGCCACCAGCAGAAGCAGCAATAAATATTCAGCACCCCAGTACCTATTTCCTAAACATTTATAATCTAAAATGCCATTTCTGCCAACAGTCTGCTTTAGCATGGTCCCAATTTTCTTTTATTACTGACTTCCAATTTAAGATGAACCCCCAGAAAAACAAATAACATACTGTTCCTTAGCATTATGTCTTTGTCTTTTGCTGCATATAAAACAATTTTCTAAATGCTTAAATTTTGCAAATAAACCCCTTTGAACAGGAGTGATTCCAGATTCTTAATGCTAATTCCTCCCTACTCCTTTTTTTTTCTTTTTTTTTCTTTCCCCAGAATCCTCAATTTAATCTCTATTCTTGCAATCTCCTGATTTGGAGCAGCTCCCAAATAACCTCAAATGCATTTTAAGCAGATGGTCTGAGGATGGTGGGAGGAGCACTCCAGAAATACCATCCATGCAGTATGGATGTATTATTGTGTAAATTAAATGTAAGAATGGCACCCACAAAAAATGTTAATTCTACAAAACCACACAGTACAAGAGAGGCTTCCCCCTCTCACAATCTACAGCAGCCCAAGCAACAAGGAGAGGAGGTGTCACTAGTGTTTCAGGAGGCATTTGAAAAAAAAGAAAATTACACTGGGGTCTTAGGAGGCAATTTGTAAGGCATTATAAAAAGCACTACCACTAAATGGGAAGAGAGGGGGAGGGAGGGAAGGAAGGGAAGGAAAGGAAGGAAGGGAAGGAAGGGAAGGAAGGAAG
>JAWLRI010000319.1:1178895-1197789 GCA_034781795.1 Crypturellus tataupa
GGAGAGGAGCGGAGAGGAGAGGAGAGGAGAGGAGAGATGGTCGGGCAGCTAGCCCCCAGATGGCTTTTCCCTCTCACGTGCAAACATGCAAAGCTTCTTGTGCTGCCGTGGGCTGTTGCATGACTGAGTGCTCTGCCGAATGTCATGCGGTGCTCTGCTGCTTCTCGGAATGAAAGGAAACAGCACGGCTGAGACCCGGGTTGGAGCTTCTGGCTCTTCCCCTGGGCTTTCTTAGCTGCTTGTTCCAGTTCTGATAAAGCTTGGCCTCTGCAAAAGCTGTGGCAAATCTGTGGGTACACCCCAAGAGGTGCAATAAGAGTAAATGGGATTCTATAGCTCTGTGATTCCCAAGCTTTTCTCGGGCAAGCAGTGTGACCTCTGCTTTCTCCTTTTCTGTGTTCCTGCCCAGTCCACTGGATTCACACTTCCCCCGACTAAAAATACTGCCGCTCATGATCCACTCACCTCCTGTCTCCTTGTCTTGCAAAGCTGATTCTCTCCTCTGCACTCAGCAGCAAGGAGGAAGGGAAGGTACAGAGCAAAATCCCCTTCTCTCCCTCCTCTGTGTTGCCAGGCATTATTAGCGGGACTTGGGGCAATAGCACCACATGCATCCAGGGTGTTGGAGAGCTTTCCCGGCAGGCTGGCAGCTCTGTATCACAGGGAGAAAGGCCAGGCTTTTGGAGATGCACGTGCCTTACGTCATTATCGTAAAAATACACAAACAGAGCAGGGGACTAGTCTGTAAAACTCCCTGTCTCCCATAAAGATTAAGACTGATGACACTCAGTTCTCTCAGATATGCAGAAACAGAAATTCATTCTGGAGAAACTTGCAGGTAAACTTAGATGCTTGTGGGCTCTGATTAGACAGGATCAGAGCACAGACTGTTCTCTTGGCATCTTTTATCCCTCACAGTGAGTTTTGCTGAGCACATAGAAACAGCCTTTTCAAAAGCATGACCAGTGTGGAACAGCATTGCCCTGCATAAGGCCATTCTGCCCACAAATACTACTTATTGTCAAATTTCAAGACCTGCTCAGAACCTAAACATGCAAGATCTGCTTAGAAGAAAAGGTTGCCAAAATCTCTTTTTTTAAAGTTGTTTGGATATTAACCTTGCAAGCATCGTATAATAATATTCACTGGCACTGCTACCAACCCTGCTTAATTTGATACACCAGTATCTCTCTATTAGAGAGATATTCCAAAATTATGATTTGTTCAAACAAATGCCATGCACCAAAAGGGCCTCGCAAATGTTTTTTTTTTTCCTTTCTTCTATGTAATCTTTCTTCTCAGTTACTATAACAATATGTGATATGAGACAGATAATATTCAGGCCTAAGCTTAGAGCTGGAGAAGGTGATTTGACATCCTTCCATAAACTGATGGAAGAGTTGCTGTTGTTTTAAGAAAGCTGCTCTCCCAAGGGAAGAATGCAGTTTATCTTTCCAATGTGTTCACAATTTCTGCAGCAATTCACTGACCTATATCACTATTGTTTTTCAGCAATGGGGTTATGTTTAAAGGTTGGCTTTCATTGACTCATTTTCTTCTCATAAATCATTTAAACTCTTGCTAGGTTGCAGTATTGTACATAGGCTGCACAACATAAAAATAGATGGATGTTTTGTAACTACCAAACCAGACATCTAGAGCTTCATATTCTCTTTTCTGAGCAGTGTCCAAATGCCAGATTTGATTACTTAAAAATGTTGCTTCTCTTTTAGTCTCTCTACTTTTAAATGCACATTTGTTATTTTAAATCAAAATGAATTAAATATAGACAGATTCACAAATTACATTTTATATACACAAAAGCAATGCAGACAATTATTTTAAGCAGCAGATTGAAATACAGTTTCTTAAAACACATGTATTTATGGTCTCCAGTAAAAAATTATCCAAATATAAGGTAGGCTATATGTCCCTTTGCCTGATAATTGTATTTATAAAGAGTATGTGGCTATTTCTCACGCATCTATCCAGGCATAATTTAGAGCTGGCACTCACTAAACAAGTTTAGTTATCCTAGAACTGGCAAAATGAACATTTTTATGAATTGCATGTCACCCTATACAAGAACCTAATTGCACTGTGCTACAGAGTAATTACAAATTGTGCTCTCATACCAGGATAAGATTTATTACAACCCATGGACCCATGTAGCAAACATGCAAAATCATTTACATAGTATGACATGGCATTGAAGAGTGAATATGATTAGTAAAGTCATAAACAGGACTCAAGGCTTATCTGTGCATCATAAAAATGTAACTTCATAGCTGATATTGTGACACATGTGCAAGATACTACTGAAAATCTTAAAAAGTCCCACTCTAATCAGGGTGTTGTCATTTATTTCTCAGAAAACAGTAAGCAACCACTTTCCTTATTGATTGATACATCATATAACAAATATCTTCTATCTTAGTAGAGGTAAATTTAGCTACAAAATTATTAGTCTTTATTAAAATAACAATACTTACCTTTAAAATAATTGCACTCCTATTAAGTACCTTAAAATGATGATATATAGCAGAATCTTACTGAAACACTTCAGGCCCTTTTTACTGTGGAAGTGATAGAAAGTTTCTGTTAATGAAATGTGATGGTTACTAGGGCAAGCACATTCTTCAAACTCTAATAATCTTTATTACAGAATATAACCACTTTGACCTGAGACAAAATGTGAAAAACAATAACTTCAAAGTGGATGTACTAAACACAAAAAAATGCTGCAACTGAAACAGCAGCAGATGCAACATTAAGTTAATGTTCAGATTAGATTCAGAATGTAGTTTCCAGAGTGCATTCTGAAAATGCAGCTTAAAGGAAAACAAAGGGGACATTTCTCTCCCATAGATCTGTAGCATGGAAGGCCATTAAGCAGGAGAAAGAAGTAGCATAGTTAAAAGGTAAAGAGAGCCCATCACACAGCCATCCATGCATTTTAGTTTTTTCTGCAGTAATTTGCCACATAAGCCACAGCTTTATTCATGAAAATAGGATATGATTTCCCTTGCTTCTGACCTGATGCACAAGCCATTATCTTGCACTTCCTATGGCCATTTTGAAATCCTCTGTAGGAGTTTTAATTAGCTATTAGATTAAGTGCTTTAGCCCTTCTGCATCCACTAATTACACTAGTAGAATCAGTGTTTGGGCTATATACACTCTGATCACCACACTTTATGACTTTCTTCCTGTTAACTTTATAACAGGAATTCAAATGTGTTTCCTTAAAAAAAATGCAAAACTGACTCACCAGGCCTATTGCCCTTATTTTTTGAGCACAGTTTGAATGTCTTGAGGATTTAGAAAGAAATTCATCATTTGCTTCCTGAGTAAGAAGTAATTAAATATGGATCCATTAAGAGATGTATCATCCATTTCAGACTGCTTTTGTGATGCATAAACAAGAGATCCAGAGTTTACACATAGTTTTAATTCACCAAAATCTTGTAAATAGTCTTATTTTAAAAAATCAGATCACAATAAGTTAAATTAGATTTTTGTGTAAATTTCTATGTATTCCAAAAGAAGCATAAACTGTTCGGCCTTGTCAATATATGTCCCAAATCAGACTTAAAGGCATGCAAGTATATTTCCTCCTCCTTCAAGGAGGTTTAGAAATGCATTTAAAGCATTTTTTGTGTGTTTGTATCTACAAATAAAAATACTTTTAACAGCTGTATCTAAAGGCCCAGGGCAAGTAAATGTGTACAATAGCCCTCCACGGACTAAGTAGATAAGATCCCAGGTAAAGATGGTAAATTCAACCCGAAATTTGCTCAAGTCACAAGTCACTCTCCTAGGATTATTTTTGTTAAAGAGTGAAGAACTCAACATGATGTCTTCATTGCAGATTCTGACACAGAAGCAGGAACCGTATTCTGTTCTCATTTAGATATAAAAGCCATTTTTTGGTAAACCATGCATATCTCTCCTGAAGCCAACATTAAAACAGTGTAAAACTGGGGTGAGAAAGAAGACTTATGTCCCTCAGCCGCATAGAAAAACTATTCCCATGATATAATCTATAAATTTGCAGGAAGCCTAAATAAAATTTTTGATTTAAGCAATTTCCTGTAGCATAGCTAATTACTGTCATCTAACTGAGGGGAAAAAATGTAATTGCAATATGACTCACTAAAACATTAAAATACTCAACAGAAGATATAGCTTGCATAAACAATCTCAGCAGCAAATTAGTCTTTGAACAATACTGTTCACTAGCTATTTATTTCAATATTTTTGCAAAGAGATATTTAAAAACAGAAAAACTGTTTTATGGTTAAAGATCAAGAATAGAAGGATGTGTGATGACTTCTTAATGTTGTTGCAAAATAACTATTTCAGGCACAGCATTATAAAGACAAGGGTTTCTACAGTAATGTCTCTTAGATCTTAGATATCTGTTTCTGGACAGTTCTGATGTGCCTGAATTTGGCAGTGCTGAGAAGCTCCCACATTTTTGGGACATATAGGCCAAGCATTTCTCTTCTTAGGCTGTCAGACTGACTTACCACATTCACAAGGCTAAAGATAACTAAGAGGGCTAATCCCACTCTTCAGATGTAGGACTTTCCACAGTATGAAGAGAAATCCAGTGCCTAGCTTTGTGTGATTAGCAGTGGAGGAAGGCATCACTCTAAAGCCATTGAAGGTGCTCAGTTATTCCTAAAGGTTGGCTAAGTCACCTCTGTTTGCTTAAGTGTCCTCAGGTCAGCACACTGGCTTTTCTAGATTCAGCTGTGGTACTCAAACCTCTCCCAGTTCCATCAGCTTATCTGGTAAAAGATCATCTCTCAATGCAAACCTTGCCTAACTGTAGCAGTACTACTGTTGTGCTGGGGTGTGTGGGGAGCATGGGAGCACAAGTCAAACTAGGTTTGGTGATAACCAAAATGATACTGAAATCAAAAGTCTCAAGTCTCCAACCCAGTGTTAGATGTGTTTGTCCTCATAAGCTGTTGAGTTCATTTTGTTGTGGTACACAGACTTTCAGAATTAAAGGCATTAACTCTGTCACAAAAATGAAATCCAATAGTTACATAGAAATTCTCATTTTTAGTACTGAAGCTGCTTATTGCCAACTGCCATTGAAAATATTCAGTTCTTTTTATCAAAGGTTAAGAGGGGAAATGGAAGCACTAGAAACTGAAAGTATCAAGTTTCTAGTCTAATCACATGCTTTCTTTTTAGTTGCCCTTTGGAGGACAGTGGTTGTCCTATTTGAGGGGCAAAAAGAAAGAGCTACTGAGACTACAACTGCTATTAGTGCTCATGCTGTTGAAATCTGGTTTTGCTTTGTGAAGATAAACTAAAACAATTATGTATAAAACAGGAGAGAAAAGCTAAGAGAACCCACAGCTTTTGATTCAGGTACCGATTATTTCTCGGTGCTGGAGTGCTTGGTCTTTACAAACCTTTCCTCAGTATTGGATTGTGCCTTTGATGATAGCTATTCCCATCTGCAGCACCTTCCTGAGATGTGAAGACAAATGCTGTTTCCTAACTCTGCTTTCTGAACTATTGGGTGATCTTCTAGATCTGGACCAGATGTATCAAGCTTTACCCTGTGTTATGTGCTAGACTTGAACCGTGCAGTCATTGTTGTCCTGCCTGCGTGACCAGCAGTGTCCAGTGTGACGCACGTAACACCGACCTGCTCAGGGAGGATCCAGGGACGCCCAGCAAAGAAGGGAACTTCTGCAACTGGGCTGTGCTTGACCAAGAAGTGTCCTTCAGCACAGAAAGGTGCAGTTGCTCTTACCAGTCCCTGAAGCGGAGCTGGGATCACTGGAGTGCATCCTTTCCAGCAGGATAGATACTTCTTTCACCGTTTAACTGGGAGAAGAAAAGAGAAGAAAAGATTATGGAGATGCTGCTTTAATATAATGTTGCCAGAGGCTTCTGTCCTTGGACCTAATTGAAAATTGAAATATTATTTAACATTTTTGGTGTTGGTGGCTAAGAACACAATGAAACTTAAGATGCTCTGTGCTGCAACAAATTTGGGGGTTAATGAAAACTGTTTTCTTGCTAATCCCATGCAGACAAACTAGGGATTACACTTTGTTACCTAGGAATACAGAAATACAAGAATGTTTAACATAATCTGTGCATAAAGCTCAAAGACATACATTTTTTCACATATGAAAATAGGCAACACAAAAAATTAAAGAATACTAGTTTATGAAGTATTCCTAGGATGCTATGATTAGAATTTATGCATCCTATGAAACAAAACCATGGAAAATAAGTGTTTACATACAGCTAGGAAAACAAGTGAATCCAGCTTCTAATTCATCAATCACAGAAAGATTTTGGTAGAAACAAAACCTAGCTCCAAATAGAAAAAAAAAGTCAGGATAACAAGCATTGCTTGCTATTAAATAGACTTTGCTTTTCCTAGCACAGATCTGAGAAGTGATGGGGACAGCAACTGTTACCTGTGCATCTGCTAAGACGGTCATGAATTTTAATGGATTTCCTAATGCGATTAAACCCTACAGAACTCTAACAAAAAAGAATACCAAATTTCTACATTTTTTCCTGAATATCCTTGTTCTATGAGCAGGGGACTACAAAGTGTGTGCTGAGATTGCTGAAGATCAAATCCTAAGATTGACTGTTAAGTGTCCAATAAAATAATAATAAAAAAGACCTATATGTATGATCCTATTCTACCCTCTGTGTTTACAAAACAGAGTTTGACTTGGATTCTTTCCTCAGAAAGAATGGCAAATCTGAACCTCAAAAATATTTATAATCTGAACATGTTTCCTTTATAATAGAACCTTCCTTTTTCCTTAGCTCTTATATATTTTACCTTATTTACATTATTCTCTCCATCTCAGAATTGCCCAAGGTGACCTGCATACTGTTTAAAATCAGTCAGCATAAATTGGTAACAAGTCTAAGTGGAAATAATCTACACCCATTTTGTACTAGCAAAATGACTACAGTTTACACAGGGCAGTGAAAAATATTATACACAATTAAGCCCTTCCCAGCTTTTTTATGATGAAAACAAACACATTTATTATTGATAGTCAGTGACATCTTTTGGCTGTAGCCTCTCTGTTCAAATCTAATCTATCCACAGACCCAAAAAGCACATCTAACTCACTTCACTTATTTCAGTGGAAATCCAATAATTCAACCTATAAAAATGGAACTATGCTGGGTATTGCTGGTACAGAGTGAATAGAGCCCATTGCTTTACGCTAGATAAGACAGAGCAGATAGTTCCAGTCTGTGTTACTGCAATGACACAAATCATTACTGAAGCCTATTTAACTGGTAGTGAGGCTGGATTTGTCTTTCCAAAGTGACAATTTCCATGTATGTAACATCTTTCATCCAGTAATAGTCTCAGGAATTTAATACATAATTTTTAATAAAAAAGGAAGTGTTTGGGGAAGAGCAACGTTGACCTGGACAGTTATCAACTGCCACTGAAGTCAGAGAACATGTCAGAAACAAACTCATGTTGGGGAACAGCTTTTTCTTAGAACTGATAGGGACCAGGAAGTGTTGCAGAACATGTAATTTCCATAAAATTGTGCCATTTCCAGGCAACTCAGCTTGGTCAGGATATTGGGTATGCACAATGTTTGCAGACCCTTCAAGCTGCCTGTTCATAAAAACTTGGTGTGGAAAAATAATAAAAATACAAAACTATAATAATAAAAATAAAATTTTTTGTTTGCTTGCTGACCCGAATCCTAAAGCCTTTCCTAGGCTTACGATGCTGGAGCTCCTTAGCTATTTCTGCATAACAAGGCATAGATGGAAAAATACTGCTAAGCAATAACCTGCAGCTAAGTTGTTTTTAATGTTCACATACTCTGGCTGACTCAATGTCCTATCCTAAGATAAATATACTTCATCATTTGTAACAAAAAAGTGTAACACAGGTTTGGATAAAACTCCTATAATACCAAAGACTAATTTTTAAAGCAAAAGTAAGTTCAGTTTCAGACAGCCTTAAAATATTCTCTAATTTGACTAACAGTACTTCGTATAATTTTCAGGACTTTCAACATACATCTCATTAACATTCATATATAGAGCTGGATATTGCAAACCTTTAAAAAAGCTTTATGAAATAATTTCTGGCAAAATATCAATAAAATGAAAGCCTGAAACTGCACTCCCAAGTGAGATATTAAGATGCTAAAATATTCTCCACAGCACCGAACATTTTAATATATTTTTAACAGTCTCTGGATTTCAAAACAGCAGAAAAAGGGCAAAGGTTCAAACTTCAGATCTAAAGAAAGATTTTATTTATGTGATCAAAATATTTTTTATTATTAAAACTTTCCCCAAAATCACATCAAAAGTTACTTGGAGTTCTTCCAGGGCTTGGAGCTTTAGCAAAATATTTTTAATAGATGATTGGGTGCACAGAGAAAGTACTGTAAAGTTTATTTTAAGTCAGTACACATGGTGCAACCTCTTGTTTTCCCCAGTTTTCTCCTGAAAAGTGAACAGTGCTGATATCCTAGATGAGGGCTGACATAAACCTGACAAAGCATAAAACAATTTGGATGGCAGCATAACTCCTCTGCCCATCCATCTTCATGTACCTGTCCCAGTAATACAGTCATATTTTTCATTTTTGCCGTCTCTGCGGCGCCCACTTTCTTTGTCCCTCTAACCAGCACTTCATTTCTTTTTTAGTATACGGCATGCAAAATAGCATAGGGTATCTTCAGAAATTGTGTCTGCTGGGGTCTGTGGAGAGGCAGATGGCAGACCTGCCATCCAGGCACCCATCCCCACAGCACATCAGATGCTCCCCCAGGAGGTCCAAACCTGGATTAAGCTTATGGAGTCTAATAACCTACGGCACTCTAACATAATATAGAAGATCCAGGTGTAAGTACATTCTCTTATTCAAGGCTTTGCATGTGCCTTGCATCATCAGACAATTTCCCTTGTATTCCAGACAACGCCCTGTAGTAAATGCAGTATTTCAGGAAGTACAAGCACTCCCAGGAACTACAGGGAGAATAAACAGTTTCAGTCATGGAGGTAGTTTCCTTGTGTGGGTACATCTGCAACTTCATATAGACAGAGAGACAGAAAAATTCTAAACTCAAGAGCAAAACTGCCACTGTGCCCATTAGGGTCAAACACTAACTGAGGGTGTCACTCAGCTCAGAGGAGCACTAGTTTCTGCTAACTCAGATATAAGGATGCAAGAAAAAGAGTTCTCATCACCATGCAAAGCCACAGGAAACTTGATGCAATCCTGCACTCATTATTTAAACAACTGGTACCATCAGGAGCCATGTCTGCTCAGACACTGCTTGATGGTTGGTGGCTGTCATCCGACTCACAACAGGAATTTATACCAAAAAACAATTCAAATCATCACTGGTAGTGGTTGAAAATTTACAGAGCAAACCAGGCAACCCACTGGCTTATCTGAGACAGGTTAAAATCATCCTCCCCTTTTGAATGTCTGGGTGTTTTTTCATTTCTGTTCTGAGATTAAGACCAGGAAAGCCATTAAACTGCAAAAACAAACAAACAAAACAAAACAAAACAAAACAAAAAACTGTTCCTACTGGACAGAAGTTGTATTTTTAATAAAAATCAAATGTGATCGCTTTTCCTAAAATAATGTAAGTTAAGGTTAAGTATTAAATCTATACTAAAATGCTATACTAAAATGCTGTATCATTACTTTTATTGGCCCCTTTTATTTTTCATTCCATGTTCATATTCTTATCCAAAGAAGAACACGGGGTTACGAAGTTCTATTCCCAGTTTCCACCATCCTTCAACCCTTTCCCCAGTTAATAGCTCAGGCGTGAAGTTCTTTTCTTGTGGCACATGTTATAAAAGAACACGGGTCTCAAGCACCTTCTCTGGGTATTTGACTTCGTAGTGCTGCTCTAATATATGAAGTGCCCTGTTCCCCTAAGTATCTCATTTGCCTTGATCTCCTTCTTGCACTGAGAGATTTTCAATAGGATCAGCTACTACTGCTTTGTTGTGCTTATTAGGGTATCTAAGATCAACTGAATTTGATATTCCCACTTTCTAGACAGAACACACCCAAGAGAGCAAATGGCTTCTACCAAAGAGCTTACCCTAAAAATGGACACTAGAAAAAAGAAGGCATGTTTCATCTGGGAGCCAAATTTCTGAGAAAATGCTTTGCATTGAGAATCTCCTTATCCCATTAGATAAGCAAGAATATACATACATACATACATGCATATATATATATATATAAGAATCTTTATACTGCTGTTGTTCTGTTTCCTTGTTCTTGCAGAGCATCTCCAATGTTACAGTGCTGGGTGCTACAGGAATCCCTGGGAAGATTTCCTAGAAAACCATCTAACATGATGATGCATTCAGTGATGAGGCTATGACTCACATGTTAGTTACTCCGGGAGCTATCACACCTGCAAATCTTCCATCCCGGCCAGACCTTGGGCTACCAAGGTTATCGGCTAGTGGTGATCCCCCTCTATGGTTGCTCAGGCTAATGACTATCCCACTCAAAACCTACCTTGAAGTACATGTAGGCATTAATAATTTCAACATACATGAACAAATAGGATCATACATAATTTAGGTTGTAAGAGATCTGAGGAGTCCTTTAGTCCAACCTTCTGAAAGAAGGATGAATGGTGAGATCAGAGGTTACATAGGAATTTATCTAGTTGGTTCCTGCCAACCTCCATGGCTGCACAACCTCTCAAGGCAACCTGATTCCCTGCTGACTGACATCGTGGAGAGAAAAAGAATTCTTTATACCCAGTCAGAGCCTCCTTGTTTCAGTTTATATCTGTTGGTCCCCTTTCATGCACGACAGAACCTCTTTTCTAGCCTGAAGGACACACATTCCTTCAGTCTCTTTTCACAGGGCAAGTGTTTCTGCCCTTGACCAGCTCGGTGGCCTTCCGCTGACCTCATCCCACGTCATCAGTATCCTTCTTATATGGGATGGAGAACCCGCACTGGATGCCACATCTAGACATGATCTAGAACAAGAAAGTTAGAGACACCTTTGCTAAACTTTACAAAGAAGTTATGTTATAAATGTTGCAATTGGTAGGTTCTTAATTCAGTGCTTTCATATATGCCTATTCATTTAGAAAAGAATCTGTAAAGTATGCCATTATTTGGAATTAATTTTACTAAGAATCACAAAAATTGTAATCATGCCATGGCAAATAGTATCAACAGACTTCTGACTCTACTGCAGCCACATGTGTTGATTTGTAAAATTGTGTGAACTCTAACTTAAAAAGAACTCAGTGGGTCCTGATAGAAATGTGGCTGTTATCATATGATTTGGAAAGGCTTACCCCTGTATTACTTAGTGTTTTCTTGGGTGTGCAATACAGTTAGAGTTAAATGTTGCTGCAACAGCAACATCAGCCAGCTCAATCAAGACAATTTAGTGTTTGTATATTCCATCTCCAAGACACATTCAGAAATAAAACTGTACTTTTCTAGAATTATTAATAGTCAAAAATGAAGTACTGTAATCTCAGTAGTTCAATAATACTGCCCTAGCTGGAAATCTGTGCACAAGGAAGCAATGGTTTGGATTGCTAATATTATTCTGTGTAATAGGAGCCTCTAAAATAAACCCTCTGTAAGTGATATTGAATTTCTGAGGGTGAAGGATAACATTGTAAAAAGAGAGACCTAAAATTAGATGTAACGTTTAATGAATAATGGATTTCTGGAAGTTATTAGAGAGAGTCTATGGAATGCAGAGCTTCTAATCTTTATATTTAGGCAGGATGAGAAAGAAACTGTCTTCATTCCCTCAAACTTAACTTTTAGAGTGACACTTCACAAATTAAATAAAAAAGAAACAATCAGCTGTTTTATTAGCATTTCTGCTTCGATATTGTTTGCTGTGTTTAACAGCCATCTGTAAATAACACCAAACGGAAAGAACCAAGCTGTTAATTAACAGAAGAAAAGTAAACTAATTATGGACTATCTGTGTAAGTATTGCAGGCTAACGGGAGATTTTCTGTTACTTGTCACTATAGCCCTGCATTTAAATTCTGATCTGGGCTTCCCATTGTAATACATTGGTACCTATATAGGTCAAGACAGTAAACTTATTTGATAAGGTTTCAGTTCAGAAGTAACCAACTAGTCCTTTCAAAGAAAGAAAGAAAGAAAGAAGAAAAAAAGGAAGTGTACCAACTTCTGTGATCAGTTACGCACGTGAATAGCTCACAAGCATTTGCCACCCCACCGTCTGAGTTCCTGATCATTCTCTAAAAGTATTAATACATTTACTATTTTGTTTTCCACTTGTCTGTAAATTTCTTCCTCAAAATTCTCCTGAGGTACCAAGCAACATAGTACAACCAAACCACATTAACCACACAGTGCTGCAGAATTTTTTAATCCAGTCAGTATGACCAAGGTAACAAAATTGCCTTCATATTGAAAAATATATTTTACAGAAACTTTATTTTTAACATTTAACAGAAGCTATTTTTAACATTTACTTATATACATATATTTATGTGTATGTATATATTTAACTAGTTAGCCAACTAGATTCCACTCTGCGGCACAGCATGAACTTCAGGAGCTTTGTGAGGAAAACTCTCTTGTAACTGTTTCCCGTGCACGACTCTAATGGTAAAGGTAAAACAACCTGTTGGGGTATCCACAGACACGGACAATTCTAATTTCATCCTACCAAAGACAGGGACAAACAAGTTTGACATCAGACTATCTTCAGTCTCCATTCATGCTCCCAACTATAATGTTGAAGGTAAATTTTAATTGAATGCTAGAATTTTATATTTACACTACATTTCAATAAAAAGAATGAATTGCAATTCTCCCTATGAAAGATTTTAAGAGCAAAAAAAATGCTTTGATGTCATGGAAGCAACAAATTTAACAAAAATCATAATTTACTTAGAAGATCTAACAACTATATGTTAGTCAGGATATTTACGTAAGGTTGATTTGAAGCCAGGTCCTGTCTGAACACAGAAGATGAAGGGAAGCCACAGTACGGCAACTGATACCGCCATAACGATTAAGCCCGGTCAAGAAAAGGGCTCAAATAAGAACACTAGTTAGGAGAGAAGGGCCTGACTGCAAGGTTACTGGGAGGATGAAGTCTGCCTAATTCTGCACAACCTCCCTGCTTCTGACAATGTCACTGCTTAACTGAAATTAGATATCAGTATCTTGTTCTGGAAGGAAAGAAGAAAGGTAGATAAGAATTTGAACAATGCAGAGAAAGGTATTTCTGAAGACTTGAAAATAAATCATGCTGATCATACTTTGGAAAGCAGGATCTCCTTAGCAAAAAGAGCAGGCTGCTGTGCAGCTCAGCGGGGCACTCACGTGACATATCAGCTGCTCAGAAACCAGGCAGCCCAAGAACAGCGGCCAGACAGCAAGATCGTATTCTCTGTCGATGATGTGAAGCAGCAGAGTGCGAATCAGTAGCAACTCACTAACTGAAGGCTCACTGCAGTTCCCGTCAGAGTTCAGCTTTTTCATCTATTGTCCACTTTTCTTTCATGACAGATTCCAAGAAAAAGAAATCAAGGAATTCAACAACAAAATTAATGACTGTTCAGTGCATAAATGGAGAATTCAATTTGTGAGATGAGCAGAACTCAAGATTGGTAATAATAACACTGGCTAGAAGGATAGGGATGAGTTCAGGTCTGATACCAGGACACAAGGTCATAATTTATGAAATTTCATATATGAAATATTTTTTGAACAAAAACAGATCAGAAAATGAATCCAGCATTCTCTGAGGCACATTAACAAGAACACAATTTATTGCATTCTGTTAAATAAAGGAGAGGCAAACTCATGATCTAAACAACAGAATTTCTTGAAACCAGGTATCTTAAAATGGCATTTCACCATGTTGACTTAATTCAGTAAGAAAGACGTGTGCTGCAAAGGCTACTGAGACAACACCCTTGAATTTCAGTGAAAAGAGGGGTGGTTCTTAATATCTTTGAAAACTGTGTCCATCACAGTTACTTTCATCTTAAAATATAAAACACAACATATCAGAAATGGCTTAAGGGTCACTTTGCAGGAATAAGGGTGGAGCAAAATCATCAGTAGCTGTTTCGTGCTGTTTTAGAAGAAACAAGACACTACAAATTCTTGTTCCTTCTCTGATGTTAACCACCATAACGTGAGTGAATTATGCCAAAAACAACACCAAGTTCTGTAATTTTCATATCTATTATTGTGTTAAATAATTGATAGTTTTGCTGCCACCATGAGGATACCTCTAGAAACAATGCTTATATGTCAGCAAGTCTTGGTCTGTGGGAGATCTATGACGCATGTTAATTAAAATTACTAATTTTAAATATATATTTTGTCAGTAGAACATAAATAAATGCATGAGAGATTTGTTTCCTGAGTTCCTATGGTCTGAAATTACAGATGACAGTCCTTCTGTAGATGTTGAGAGAATTCATTTAGATTAAATTATCCTTCATTTCCCTTTCTAAAACATCAGAAAACCTCCCTAACTGACATTTTTGCCTTTGTGGCAGGGATAGCATTAAGAATAATTTTCTATGATTGTCTCTTCGACAGGCAGAGAACTCATTTTAATCGATATATCGTAAGCTATTATTACAGCTATTTTCTGTCTTAATTCAGCCTGCCCTTCATAATTATGTTTTTTTTTTTTTTTTTTTTAACAAGCTCTCCATGATGGCAGATTTCCACCACCTAGTGGAAAAACTCTGCATTGTCTCCTGCAGTCTTGTTCAGATTTCTCTCTGGCTTTTCTTTAGACTTCCCCTTGGCAAGTTTCCTGTTGTCAGCAGTCCCCATCTAATAAGTTTTCTTGTTTTCCAACCACTCAGATGTGCACAGAAGCCCTCAAAGGTGTTAGAATGTTATATATTCCACAGACCGTATGTCTCAAAGCACAGGAATCATACACCTTTGTCTTTTTCTCAATCAAGACTGAGAAATCTTGTAAGATAAGAGGGAAATTGTAATGCTTAAAAAGTGATGCAAGGTCTACCAAAGAATTTCAGCATTTTCCCATAGCCCACTGGCTTCACTGCTCCACCTTGTCCCCACTTAGATGCAAGCTCCAGGACAAATCATGTCCACCACCACTGTGCTCATTCAGGCCATGTCACGTCACCAGGGCATTCTGCCCTTGGGATACTGCAGTTGAAAGGCCAAATGGAATCAGAGGAAATTTCTAGAAAGAAGAGAGTTCAAGACAGACAAATACTAGAAATGGCTTTGTAATCTCACATTCCTGCTAGGAAAGTCTCTAGCCCTTCCACACCAAAGAGGCATCCTCTCCCTTCTCACCCATCCCACAGGAAGCAAGACACCGCCTCTGGCCTCAGAAGAGCAGAAAGTGCTTTAAGATCCAGCTTTGAGTGTGCCTTGCTAGAGATAAGAGTAATAGGGTTAAGATGATCCTTTCCCTCCACTTCATCCATGTGGAATATGATAATACTGAGCCAACAAAAATCCTGTCCCTCTTGAACCCAGGAGAACTTTTGCTATTGCTTTAACTGGAAATACATAAATATACTATTATCTGGTCCTTCTCACTGGATGCCTTGCAGTATTTAGTACACTTATCCCCATACTATCACTAGGAAGCAGGAAAACACTACTATCCCCTGTTCACATCTGGAGATGTATAGCTCAGGGAGATTAGGGTACAGATTTGCAAAAGGCCATCATCCTGAGAGGTAGTTAGTCACCTTTGTGTAAAGCTCCTGGGATTTCAGCATCACAAAGTGTTTGTTCTGTGTCTTCATAAGCCTTTGGATGATGTTCCAGGGTATAGTTGTAAGCTCCTGATTTCTGCCTAACTGCCACTTTATTCATCTATGCTCAAAATTGAGAACTTCAAGACTCCATCTGATTTGCAACATAAAATTGCAGGCACCTAAAAAGAAATTTGCAGATTCTGAGCATCTAAAAACCCTTTCTTGGCAATGCTGATCAGTTAGCATCTAGTTCACAGCTAAAATCTGCCAGGATTCAGAAATGAGCTGTTTGCACGTCTCTCTCCTACAGTGCCCAATCTGCTCAATTTTTCAGAGCACATCTGATGAATCATGCTTTACGCAGGATAAAAACAGCAGTGCCAGTGCTACCAGGGCCTCTCCTGCTTTGCCCAGTAGCTCAATGGGCAGACTGCTCAGCTATCATGTAGCAGGCCAAAGGAGATTCCAGATGGTGTTTCCTATTTTCCAGCTGAGGACTATTTCCCAGATGAGGCCCCAAATTACAGGGCTTTTAAATGGGGCTCACAGTGACTTTTGCTAAAGCTGTCTCTTTTGCATGGAGGGAAAAAAAAAAAGCATTTGAGAGAGGAAACATTTCAAGTAACTTTGTAGCAGCAGTTAAGATCATCATGTGAAACGTGGTTTTGTAGGAAGTACACGAAAACACGATGCATTAGTAGGTGGTAAGAAATTAACAGCAGGTGAAAAGTACAGTCTGTGGTACTCATAAAAGAATCCTTTAAAGAGAGAGATGAAGTAGAAATGAGGAACCCCGTTGCTATTTTAGATACCTAACAAAGAACTAAAGGAATGTGAATCATTGGAAAAAACCACAAAGACTTTTTATTGAAATGTACTTGTCAAGGACATCTGGTGTTGGCAAGGAGAACCTGGATAGAAAGTTTTCCAAGTAGTTTATGCATGCCAGGTAACATTTCTAGTGTAAGCACCTAGGTAGAGGATTGGAGACTGGATCAGCCATTTGGGAGAGTGTGTTACCATTTTAACTAGCCTATATATTACCCTTATGTTTGTAAAAATATGGAGCCTACAGTCCCTCACACAGAAAGCTGCCCTGCCCTAAGATGCAGAGAATCATGACATCTGTCAGAAATAAGATACTTCACTTTCCATCATGAATACCTAAATAGACTGTAAATACTAGTCAAAATTCACTACATGCAGGAATGACATCTTTTAGGATGTCATTTTAGGACAAGGGAGAATTTTCTCTGAAATCTTAGAATGCAGTAGGTTATGATTTGATTCCCTGGGACAGAGAGACCAGTCAGACTAGAGCTACCCTGACAGGACTGAACCCAGACCAGAAGTTCCCCAGGACGAAATCTGAACACTCTCAGCAATTAAATGTCTAACCCATTTTGAATAGACCCAGCTGACTCTGGGATATCTGAGACCTCTTAGTAAGAGAAGAAAAAAAGCCAGTTCACTAGCTCCTTTGAGATGGCCAGTGTTGTGTAATAACCATATACTAGCCATTACTGTGGCTATTTCAGTAGGATGATAGAAATTCAAACTGCTAATACCAGACCATGACAGAAAGGGAAACATTGGTCTATGAAGTATAATAGTGTCAACTTCATACTATTTCCTGGAGGGTATTTATTGAATGAAATGGCTTCATCTTTCCTAGCTCTGCAGAGTATTAAGTAGCATAAGAAATTCTCCATCTCAAAATGAGTGGATAGACCACTGATATAAAATTGCACTTTGGTTTATAGCCATTTTCAAGTGGACTACATCTCCCCCAAATCAACAGATATGCCTAACCCTTGTCAAAGTAATGACTTAAGTACGTGCATCTATGTCAACAACTGTCTAATAGGTTTAGTAGTATGTTTTCCCATTAGTGTGTGAATGGCCATTCTAGCTTGTGGTAAAATGCCATTCTGTCACAGCACTGAAGGCAGAAAAAAAAAGATGCTAAATGCAATAGATCACAGAAACCATTGCCCCTTCAAGGCTCTGCACAGTGAGCAGCAACCAGTGTGCTCTCACAGAATCACAGGCTGGTTAAGGTTGGAAGGGGCCTCTACCGATCATCTAGTCCAACTCCCCTGCTCCAGCAGGGACACCTACAGCACGGGGCACAAGGTGACATCCAGGCAGGTTTGGAAGATCTCCAGAGAAGGAGACTCCACAACCTTTCTGGGCAGCCTGTGCCAGGGCGCTGTCACCCACACAGGAAAGAAATTCTTCCTCACATGGAGATGGAACTTCCTGTGTTTCAGTTTGTACTTATTACTCCTTGTCCTGTCACTGGCCACACGGGGAAGAGTTTGGCCCCATGCTCTTTACATTCTCCTCTCAGGTATTTGTGATGGTAAGACGGATGATGATAAGATCCCCTCTCAGTCTGCTCTTCTCCAGACTAAACAGGCACCCTGCAATCACAGAAGTCTTTCTGTCCCGTAAGTCCCAGCTCCCAGATTGGGCGAATGCCATGTGTCAAGTACAGGACTCGAAAGGCTCCTGCCTCATCTACCCCTCATCTACCCCCCTCAGGCAGTGCCACATTTCTCGTAGCCACAGAAGCCACTGTGGGCTCTCTCCGGGCCCAGGACCACACGCAACAGGCTTGTCCGGTCACCTGGCTGGAGGTCAGCAGCCACCTGACATGCCTGTTCCTCACTTCCAGCAGGGACTGCGCTTCCTCCCGTCCCAGACCCACTTGGAGACGTCCCACAGCAGGGGCTGGCTCTTCCTTATGCACTCTCCTCCTGGAAGGCTGCGGCAGTGCTCACACCTGGAGGCCATGCTTGACAGCTTGGGGACACTTGAAAAGGTTGTTTAATTCCTATTTAGACTTGGCTTGATGACCCTCTAGGCACGCAGTCACAGTGTACAGCATAGCAGCTTCACAGACCTACTTAATATATTCTGTGTTTCTATTTTTCAAAAAGATAATAGTTTTGATTGCTGAACTTCTGCCAAATCTCTTATGCGAACACACACCTACGAAGTACGTGGCGCTCCAGCTGCCATGGAAACGGCAGCAAACACCCGAAAACGCATTACAGCCGCGTTCCCCGCGGGCCGCGCGCGGCCCCTGCCCCTGCCCGCCTCCCGCGCGGCCGCCCTC
>JAWLRI010000319.1:1197889-1226735 GCA_034781795.1 Crypturellus tataupa
GCCTCGGCCGCCGCAGCCGTTGGAGCCGTTGGAGCCGTTGAGCGAGCGCGGGGCGGGGCGGGGCGGCAGCTGCGGCGCGCGGATGGCAGTTTCCCGTTTATTACGTTGTCCTGACTCCTTATTAAGGCCACTGTACCTCCAGGTGGAGGCCGAAGTGAGTCAGCCGGTGTTTGTTTATACTTGCTGAACCATTTCACTAGATCTCATGCGCTGTTTAAGCGCCTGACTCATCCGCTCTCCATAGCTCGGCTGGGGCATCGCCAGAAATCATCCTGCTGCCTCAGAGCAGCCGCACAAGGGTGGCTCCGAGGGAGCCCTCCTTGTTCCTTGGACGGCTCTCACGGCATCCAGCATTACACGAGTGCAGTCCTGAATCTGCCCGCAGTCAAAGGGGCACCCATCAGGAGACTCGTGTTCCACTTCCACAGCAACAGACTGTTTGATACTGCACCGATACTACTCCCAAAATACTATCAAAATAATATCATGAAATTCTGCCACTGATATTTTAGCAGATTGACAGGTGACAAACATTTCCTCTGTTATCTAGCTATTTATCCTTGCTGCAGGATGCAAAATGCAATCTGGGCACTTTCTTGTGCCTGATTGCAATCTAAGGTGGCACTGAGCAAAATAAAACATATGCGCTGCCTCTTCAATTTCCATTGTTTCATGGATTTTCATTAGTCTAATTTCACTGGTGATGCACAAAAAGAACTAGGATCTATGTCATCCTGTGTAAAAATTTTAAAGGCTTTATTTTTATCAGCTATCTATCTGACTATCTATCCAAAGATAGACTTTGAGAAGCCAGAGAAGAGCTTCTCAAGAAAATGTTTCAGTGTTTCTTGCAGGGAAAAAAAAAAAGACTCAAGCATTCATTAATTGTTGGAAGTTAATAAATTAGCCAACATCTTTTGCTGAGGAGCAAAGGGTTCTGTGTGTTTCAAAAGCTCGTGTCACCTTGTAGACACTCACTGTTTTTCAAAGTCAGTTATGTGGTGAAAGAGATATTAAGATTAAATGAACGGTGCAGAACTTGGAAAACAAACCCATAATTATTAATAGATTTTTAAATTGGCAGGCAATGGATTTTTAAATTGTCCTTTCACCCTTCTGTGTAACTCAGTTTGCCTCACAATGATAAATTAGCAGCCACACTGTGCTGAGCCTGTTGCCACTGGAAGGTTCTCATTATCATTCAGAGCTTTTGCTGGCTCATCAGTGGATCGTGGACAGCATTTCAAGTGTTGAAGCGTGGCCCGGAAACCAGAGAAGGGATAGAAAAGAGAGACTGTAAAAACCTCTTCTTGAATTGATAGTGTTCTCAAATAAGCGTGGACTCTTTGGTCATACTATTACTGTTTAATAGGTATTTCTAAAGAAGTGGCATTACATTCACACCTCTGTCCTTCTCTAAAGCTCAGTATTCTTGTGAATTTGTCAGGAAAATAAGAATGGTAACATGTAATAGACTGACTGTTCTTTTTTTCTCATTTGAAGAGAACAGTTGTTGTAATCCCAGTAGCACTGGACTGCCATTTACAGATTTGATCCAACTTTTATTATTTGCCAACATCTTCCAAAATAGCAAACTACAGGATCAAGTGAAACATCTTCTGGGACAGGAACACATCAGATAATTTTCAATTATTTGTCAAAACGTGAATTCAGTTTTTACTAGCTATTTGGTGTTTGTTTTATCCAGGCATTGCTTAATTAAATTTCTAATTAGAACCAGTTGAAGTTTCATCTGGCAAAAATAACAGTTTCAAAATGCAAAAGCTTTTGTGGAGTGTGTGCTTTGGAAAAGTTTCTGGACTTGAGAGCCAGATAGTGCAGTAAGACTGAGTGAAGTAAATAGGAAAACCTGGATTCTTTTAAGCTAAAAATGGATGTTTGCAGGCACCTTGATATAAAATTCTACGATATTTTGCTTTGGTAGAATGAAAATAAATATTAGAACTTCAGAGTTGAAAATGAAATAGTATTTTTGTTCTTCAGATAGTTATGCTTGGGTCAACACTCCTTGTGCTTTGCTGAACATTGTTCCTCTGTGCTTTTTGAAAAAGAATTTGACATCTCTTTTAGTATTCCTGCACAGTTTGGATTGCGCGCAGCACAAAGCACTTCACCTCTATGAGCACATGGGTCAGTTCACTGGTTTAACAAAACCTGTGACAACCTCCTGTTGCTTCTGCAATTTTCTCCCCTCCCTCCAGATTCAGACTACACACATCACTATTGTTTTTACCTTTGTTCAGCTTTGTATTGTTATCAGTGAACAAAGCATTTGAAGCTTTTTCCCTAAATCAGTAATAATAGTAAGTCTATAGATCTCTTCACCTAAAGGAGATGGCTCTCCTTTTCCAGATCAAAACTGAGCTCATACGAGGGTTTAAGAATAAATGGTGTATTAAAATTCCATATATTTCGTATGGTAAAACAGCTTTCTCAAGAGTAAAATTGCCCTGCAGGCTTAATGTAAAGTAACTGAAAAACTGGAAGGTAATCATCTATTTTTCATGCTCATAAGCAATGACATAAATTTCAATGGGAAAGATTGAATTTAGACATTAAGGAAAACTTTTGACTGTGTAGCTTGTTGAGCATTAGTTGTATGTATTGTATGTATGTAGTTGTATGTATTAGTTAGTATGGAAGACTTGTTACTTCATACAGCAATCCAGACCCAGGTTAAAATTTCATGGGCCATTTTGGGAGTCAGGAACAGTGGAATAAATTTCTCAGCAAGGTAAGCAGGAAAACAATATAATTTTGTTTACTGCTATTACCTGATCACCCAGGGATTCACCTAGCACTCCAAAGACTGGTGCAGTAGTGCCTTTGGTAGAAGCAGGAGACAATTTCATGGCTAACTAACTCTTAAATATTTCTCCTTACTTACTAGAAATACTTCTAGTACTGGCCAGCTGCATTCAGTGCAGGGTCCTGCAATGGGAGAAGAATAACCCCAGACACCAGTACATATTAGGGGTTGACCTGCTGGAAAGCAGCTCCGCAGAGAAGGATTTGGGAGTCCTGGCTGACAACAAATTAACCATGAGGCAGCAACGTGCCCTCATGGCCAAGAAGGCCAATGGGATCCTGGCTGCATCAGGAGGAGCATTGCCAGCAGGCCGAGGGAGGTGATCCTGCCCCTCTACTCAGCTCTGGTGAGGCCGCAGCTGGAGTATTGGGTGCAGTTCTGGGCTCCCCAGTACAAGAGGGATGTGGAGTTTCTAGAGAGGGCCCAGAGTAAGACCACAAAGATGATGAAGGGACTGGAGCATCTACCTTATGAAGAAAGACTGAGCTGGGCCTGTTTAGCCTAGAGAAAGGAAGACTAAGAGGGGATCTGATGAATATGTATAAGTACTTGAGAGGAGAATGTAGGGAGGACAGGGCCAAACTCTTCTCGGTGGTGGCCAGTGACAGAATAAGGGTTGAAACACAGGCAGTTCCATCTCCATGTGAGGAAGAACTTCTTTCCTGTGAGGGTGACAGAGTCCTGGAACAGGCTGCCCAGAGAGGTTATGGACTCTCGTTCTCTGGAGATCTTCCAAACCCACCTGGATGCCACCCTGTGCCCCATGGTCTAGGTGTCCCTGCTGGAGCAGGGGGGTTGGACTAGATGATCTCTAGAGATCCCTTCTAACTTCAACCTCTCTGTGATTCCAATAATTTGTAGCTGCCGAGAAAGGAAGGTGTCAGTGTGTAAATCTTGTCTGAACCCTTTGTGTGTCATTTCTATGTACATTGGACTCAGATTTTCAGTGGCTGAAAAGCTGATGACTTTATAGAGATTTCTCTAAAACCCTGCAGATGAGAACACACCAGAGAGACTGGACTGCTGGACTATTAAGGAGAGTAGTTGTGTCCACTATTAGATGAGGCTGTCTGTTACTGTCAGATCTCCTTCCTGCTCTGATAGCACTTTGTCACACTACTGGATGTTTCAAAGGCTCCTGGACATGTGCACTCATACAAGCATGGAGACAAACATCATGTTTAGAGGAGATGATAGATTTTGAGATATGTCAGATATTGGTAATGTCACATGCTGTTGGAGCTTAGGGTTTACTAGTCACTTGGTCATTTATGCAGGACCAGGATGCTGTAACTCTGGAGTGAGCTGAAGTTCACAGCAGCATCAAGTTTGCTGAAAATGGTAAGACTCAGGTTTGTTTTGGATTACTGTCACCAGATTTGACAGATATGTTTCCCTCAAAGGGCCAGTACTTGCTTCTCTTTATAGGCAGTACTCCAAAAAGTGTTGGAGGAGTGGTCTGTGGCTCTCTCCTGTTGAGGCAGCCATCACAGCCCTTCCTTTGATCCCATGTGGATACTCTCCCCACTGTAAGTGGATAATGGTAGCTTGAGCTGAGAAGTCATAAGCAGCTGTATGCAACACCACTCCATTGTATCTACCAGTGTGGATGTGCTTCAGTAGTGCTAGCAGGATGGGCTTAAGGAGTTCCTCAGACCTCTGGACTTCTTTGATCACTGATCTTGATCACTACCAAGTAAAGAAGCAACTAAATATGAAAAGGGTGGTTTGGGGACTCAGTCCTATGTGATCCTGAGCACTCCTGTACATTGTTAAGCTGAAAGTATGCGGCACTTCATAGGATCAAATGCTGGAGGGGAAAAAAATAGAAAAAAAAAAAAAGAAAAAAACCCAACACTTGGAAAGATACAGAGATACAAAAAGGAGATTTATTGTGAACATTGATTGAATTACTAGATTAAGAGTAATTGAAAACAAGATCAGAGAGATGAGGACACTTTCATTTCTTTGGGGACAGCTGCTGTAGCACAGATTTCATTTACACTATCTCCTGCCAGAAAAATCTGTAGACACTGGTGTCAGTTTCTCATGAGCCTCAGACAGCTCTGATAGCTGCAGTTGCAATGCAGGATGTGACAAATCCACGCTTGATATGCAATGAATGCAAAATACTGGAATTGTTTTTCTCTGGCTAACAAGTATGGATGTGTGTCAGTGTGAGACAGGAGCTTGGAAGCAGTTACAGTAGCTACAAGATGAGTGGGAGAGATGAGAACTTAATACTGTCATTAAAAAACAGCTGACAGTGCAAGGAAGAACAGAGAAACAACTCTGCCAGTGTCGTGTTTATAGTCTTGGATTAATTTTTCTTTCATCCTCTACCACTACCAGCATTTACCAGAAGACATTCATTCATTTGCAGCTTTTAGGGTTTGTTTCCTTACAGCTTGTTCTACGTTTACTTTCATCATTCTCTGTTAGCAATATTAAAGTCACCTTTGTAACGACTGCTTGTGATGCCCAGAGGAACTAATTATGACTCCAGCTGGGAATTAACAGCAAAAGTAATCAAAATTAAAATCAAACCTTACAGCTTTCATGTGAATGATGTGTGTGATAGTAATGGAAGTGACCTAGTCCAACCCCCCTGCTCCAGTAGGGACACCTAGAGCACGAGGCACAGGGTTGCATCCAAGTGGGTTTCAAAGATGCACCCTGCGCAAGTTTGCGGACGATATCAAAAGAGGTGGAGAGGCTGACACTCCAGAGGACTGTGCTGCCGTTCAGAGGAGCCCAGACAGGTTGGAGAGTTGGGCAGAGAGGAACCTCATGAGATTCAACAAGAACAAGTGCAGGGTCCTGCACCTGGGGAGGAATAACCCCAGGCACCAGTACACATTAAGGGTTGACCTGCTGGAAAGCAGCTCCACAGAGAAGGATTTGGGAGCCCTGGTTGGGAGCCCTGGATTGGTTGACAGCAGGTTAACCATGAGTCAGCAATGTGTCCTCATGGCCAAGAAGGTCAATGGGATCCTGGCTGCATCAGGAGGAGCATTGTCAGCAGGGGGAGGGCGGTGAGCCTGCCCCTCTGCTCAGCTCTGGTGAGGACGCACGTGGAGTATTGGGTGCAGTTCTCCAGTACCAGAGGGACGTGGAGTTTCTAGAGAGGGCCAAGAGTAGGACCACAAAAATGATGAAGGTACTGGAGCATTTGTCATATGAGGAAAGACTAAGCGAGCTGGGCCTGTTTAGTCTGGAGAAAAGTTTTGAGAGGGGATCTTATCAATATGTACAAATACTTGAAGGGAGAATGTAAAGAAGATGGGGCCAAACTCTTCTCGGTGGTGGCCAGTGACAGATCAAGGGGTAATGGGTGTAAGTTGAAACACAGGCAGTTCCATCTCCAGATGAGGAAGAACTTCTTTCCTGTGAGGGTGACAGAGCCCTGGAACAGGCTGCCCAGAGAGGTTGTGGAGTCTCCTTCTCTGGAGATCTTCCAAACCCGCCTGGATGCCACCCTGTGCCCCATGGTCTAGGTGTCCCTGCTGGAGCAGGGGGGTTGGACTAGATGACCTCTAGAGGTCCCTTCCAACCTTAGGCATTCTATGATTCTATGATTGCTCTTGTGAGATGGGTATAAGTTGTCTGAGTCCTCCAAACCATTTCCTATCTAGGAACAATATGACACCAACACTCAGTTAACATTAATTTGGGCTGAATATGACATGTTTGTCTTTACAGCTTGTTTTTAGTTAAGTTCATTTTTTCTGAAGTTGTAAGTCAGTATGTTTAGACTACACAGTAAGGTAAACCAGTAAACACCACTGCAGAACCAGTTTGTGGCCAAGTAAATCTTTTAGGATTAGGATTAGGATTGAGAAAAAGCCTAGAGATAAAATAGTTATTCCAGTGGAAGGAAAATGCTGCCCAAAGATAGCTTCTCAGAGGAGTTTCTTGTCTGGGCCACAGTTGGGGTCTTGCACCTGGCATATGCTGAGCAACTCTTTTAGGGTTAGGGTTGAGGGAAACAGACAATAGGTGTCATTATGTTTCTAGAAAGAGGCCCTCAGCAAAATGAAAATGGCCTATGGAGACAGATTCTCTGAGGAGTTTTTCATCTGGGCCACATGTGGCATCCTGTGCCCAGATCGTGCTGAGTAAATTTTTTAGGGTTAGCGTTGAGAGAAAGATGAAGGCTAGAGGTATTAGTTATACTTTTAGAAACAGGCCCCCAGATGAAGGAATAGGCTGTACAGAGGTAATTTATCTGAGGAATTTCTCATCTGGGTCACACTTGGGTTCCTGGACCCAGCTTGTGCCGAGTAAATCTGTTAGGGCTGGGGTTAAGTTTGAGAGAAAGAGAAAGTCGAGAGACCCAATAGCAGTACAGGGGGAGAGGGCCCCTCCGTGGAAGGAAAACAATGCCCAGAGATAGCTCCTCTGACAAGTTTCTCATCTGGGCCACAGCTGGGGTCTTGCACCCTCAGTGTGCCAAATAAAAGATGTAGGGTTTGTGGTTATGATTAGGATTAGGGTTGAGAGAAAGAGAAAGCCTAGCGGTATTGCTGTTATGCTTTTGGAAAGAGGAAAAGGAAAGAGGCCCCCAGCAAAATGTGAATACTGCAGAGATATACTTTCTCTGAGGACTTTCTGAGTCTTACTTGTTGCCTTGCATCCAGCATGTGCTGAATAAAACTGAATAAAACTTTTAGAGCTAGGATTAGGGCTAGAGAGAAAAAGATCTTTGCTGGAATCATTTGAACGAAAATCACTATTTTACGTGATCATTTATTTACATTTAAAGTAATATTAAATCCATAACAATTTATGATGCACTCTCCTACCTTTCCTTTTTCTCTACTGCTCATTGTAAATCTTTACATACTTTTGAAAATATGTATTTACATAAAACATCTCATCTATGATTTTCTATTTTTTTTTATTTGAATGTCTTTTTTTAGTGTTCCTGTGACCACATCTGAATGCTGAAGTAATCTCTGCATCATGTGTGAAAATATCTGAATGCATGAATCCAGTGATAATGAATTTCATTCCAAAGAAGATCTATTCTCCAGGGATTTTCAGCTCAGCTTGGGTGAATAAGAATTCATGAAGGTCAGGATTTGGTGGAAAGACGTCTCTCTCCTTTTCCTTAATTCCTGATTGATTTAGGTGCTTTAATATCATATCATTCATTTTCTTAAGCTCTTCTATGCTTTTCCTTTCAGATATTAGCCTGCTTGATAGTTGGTCCATCTTGTTCCTAGTTTGAACTTGAAAAGGGAAATAGACCACATCATTAAATTGGTAATGTTCAGGTCAAAAGCGACACTCTCCTCTCCTACATCCTTGTACAGCTACAGAACCTGATGATAAGAAGCTGTGCATCTGGTACTACTGCTCGTCCTATATCTTAGCTGCTTATTCTGTCTTTATTCAGTGTGGTGCAGAGTAATACAGTCACACTAACTCAGACAGGTTCTGCAATATTCATGAACATATTCGTTCCTTTAGTGTACACTGGAAAATAGCTTATTTAGGAACTACAAGATGATATTTCTAAACAGCATATGTCTGTATATTTCTAAAGTGCAATTGTTAAAACATTCACCAAGACCTAAGACTACTGCCTTATCACTTGATTTCCCCAAACCTGTAGATTAAGGGTGAATTCTTGCAGATACAGCATTAAGAGCCAGTTTCCTCTGGAGCACCAATAAAATAGTATCACTCACATATACTCTGATTCTGTGATATACTCACTCGGAATCAATATTATTCTGACCTTCTTAAGTTTACAATGTTTAATTGTGAGCTTAAAGCTGGCAAAAGCTTAAGTCTTATAGTGTTGATACGAAATGAGTGAATTAGTGAGTGACCTGTGAATGAGTGACCTGTGAATTACAAACATAAACACTACTGGAAATTGAATCCAAAAAACAGAAGCCTTTACCAGCTTGAGCGCAAGCAAACTCCTTTAACTTTTATCAGTAGCCTCTCCACTGTTACTTTATGATTTTTTTCCACTAGGAGGGCATGTTATTCATTCCCCTGTATCAAGGCTGTACTTTCAGCAGTTTCCAGTCAAGCATGTCTGCAGGTCAAATCTAAGATACTTTTTGAGGGGGTTGCCTCCCAAGATTTCCTTTGTGCTCTTCACTTCCTTGATGTTCCCTCCTTTGAGAGCTTGTGAACAGCTTCAGTCAGGGGTTGGGATTTCCTGTTTGAGAAGGAAAGTGAGTGTCTCTGCTATGCTCCAGTGAAGAGGAAATATGGATTTCACATGGATTCCATTTCTTTGAAAATGGACTTCTCATTTAAAACAATTCCCTTCCCTATTGAACAGAATGCTGTTCAATAAGGTTAGCATAGAAAACCCCAGGGTGACAAGGGCTCCATAAACCAAGGTCACCTGTAGCTTAGCAGTGTTAGCAGAGTCAGCCCAACCAGCCCTGCTCAAGCAGAACAATAATTATATCTACAGGCTTGATCCTACTTGCAAATTGTGATATATCTTATCTGCTTGTTGTTTCTTTTGTTTGAACTTTTTTTTAGTTCCAAGCAATTTCCAGACACTTCTTAGTTTGAAACTCCCAGGTCTTTCTGAATAAAAGAAAATATATTCATTTAAATATTCTATTTAAATGCTGGCTTCAGTTAATTCCAATATCAGTGGAATGACACCAAGACTGAGTTTTATCTGGAAAGTATATTTTCAAAGCATCTTATAACCATACAATCATCTTTAAAATGAAACATTTAATTTTCAGCCAGTATTTTCAGAAAGACAGTTTAACCTTGCTGACTTCTTTTCTTTATTGCCTTATGATTAAATGCAGGTTCTGTGAAGCCTTTTAGGTGTAGATTACTTTCCTATCTTAAATGTGGCCTCAACTGATAAGGTGCTGTGAAAGATAAACTAATTTTTGCTTAAAAAACAACCCTGCTGAGTTCAGAGTAGCTGAGACAAAGCAGAAGCGTTTCATTCTTGTCTAGAACAATTAGTCATGTCATGAGGGAATGGGTTCTAGGTTAATCCTGGCACAGCACTAAAAAGAAACCACATTTTTCTGTGGCTGAGGGAGCAAAAATTTCCTTGTAATGTATATCAGACCTGAGCCCTGCCCACTAAATATGTGTCACTGTGTATTTTGGCTGCTATCTCTTTATCCGTTTTTTTTTTTTTCTTTTAGCTCTGCAAAACTTCCCCAACATGTGAGGTGGGTATGGGCACAAAGAGACTTTGCAGCCATACACAATGTCCTTATCTCCATAACTGTTTCATCACAAAGCCTTTGCTTAACAACAAAGTTGAACCTTTTAGCTCAGAGAGTAGAGGCCTGTGCTTTTATTCCCAAGACCAAGACCTGGTATCAATAACCAGTTAAAGCCTCGAACTACTCAAATACAGCAATAACATAAGGTACATTTTCATCTTTCATTTGTCCCTTCATTTTTAAGAACCACGCTTTGTTTTACTTACTTATTAAGAATATTACGAATGAAACAAGTGCCAAACTGACGATCAAAGTAAGAATCAAGGTGACGACAAAAAAGCATTGGTTTCTTATGTTGTTCCATGCCGTGTATCCTCCAGTACCACCAGTGTTCTCATCTTCTCCATCTGTTATGAGGTGACAGATAATTTTGTGATGAAAAATGTTAGGAATGTTTAGAAAAATGACAAAATGCTTCTGGTTCCAAGCAGATATTATTCAATATATATCTTAACTTCCAACAGCCTTCACTTCCTGCAATATTGCATGAGAAGGAAATAAACCGACTTCATGAGCTCAGCTGGGAGGTACTATACTGGTAGTATAGAAAGTATAGCTGTTGGAATATTTCAATAAAAATTTGTTGATGTTGTTGATGTTGTTAAAATACACCACTTTCTTGAAGCTGAGCAATTGTTTAAAATCCACTGAGTACAGTGAAATTTTCTTCAGAAAACTTTCTAAGAGCCTGAATAGACTCAACTTTTTTAAAACTGAAGAGAGTAAAAAAGTCTTACAGAAAACCTGGGTACAGATTCATCCCATACATTTTTCCTCTGAGACTGTTTATCTAGTTATTTATCTAACTGGTCAAAATATTCTTGAGATGACTAAATTCCCAAATGAAGCCATTCAGCTGATATTGGATAAGATGAACATAAGTTTGAACCTTTCTTAAATGTTTTGTATATTCTTCTTCTCTGAAAATGTTCTAGAGGTTCTGTGGGTTTCATTCAAACAGAAACCAAAGCGTATATCCTTCAGACTGGTCACAAAATGGAGCACACTGTTATGTATGTTGTCCTTCAAGCACATGGAGAGTGAGAGAAAGAAAACAACAAGTAGGAGCCATGCTTCTTTCAAATGTGAGCAGTGTGCTGGCCTATTGCTCTTTTAAGAATGTGTTGCATAGAAGAAAAGTCATCAGGTTCTCTCATAAAAACAGATGCAATCAAATGAAAAGTGGCAATAAGCCTTAAATGTAACATGGAAAGTCAAGTGAGCAAACCTCATTTGAGTTTCATTTGAATACCAAGTAAGTTCCTATTTCACCAAGGCACTGTGTGGTTGAGGCTGGCACAGACTCATGAAGGGCATCTGGTGCAACCCCTTGCTCAAGCAGGGTCAGCTGGGGCAGTGAGACCAGGAGCACATCCTGTCACCCTCTGAGCATCTCCAGGGATAGAGGCTCTCTTGGCAACCTGTTCCAATCTTCAGCCACTTCCACCCTGAAGTGTTTTGTTGTTTGTGTCCTTTGCCTTGTGTCCTGTCACTGGGATCCACTGCGAAGAGTCTGTCTCCCATCTTCTTTACACTTTCTCATTTTCACAGAATCACAGATTGGTTAAGGTTGGAAGGGACCTCTAGAGATCATCTAGTCCAACCCCCCTGCTCCAGCAGGGACACCTAGAGCACATGGCACAGGGTGGCACCCAGGTAGGTTTGGAAGATCTCCAGAGAAGGAGACTCCACAGCCTCTCTGGGCAGCCAGTTCCAGCGCTCTGTCTCTCTCACAGTACGGAAGCTCTTCCTCACATGGAGATGGAACTTCATGTGTTTCAGTTTGTACCTGTTACCTCTTGTTCTATTGCTGGCCGCCACCAAGAAGAGTTTGGCCTTGTCCTCCCTGCATTCTCCCCTCAGGTACTTATACATACTGGTCAGATCTCCTCTCAGCCTTCTGTAGGCTAAACAGGCCCAGCTTGCTTAGTCTTTCCTCATTCCTCAGCTCACTTTTAGTCTTTCCATTGGGTTCTTTATAAATACTGACAAGATCCACTGGAGCTACCTCTTTGCCAGTCTGAACAGTCCCAGCTCTCCCAGCCTCTCACATGTGAGAGATGCTCCAGTTCCTTTAACTTTAATTTTTGTGGTCCTACTTGAGCCAGAGTGCTTTAATCCCAATTTTCTGGACACTTCTATTTCCTAAGGTTTGGCTTATTTATTGTTTGGGGAGGTTAGAGCAAGGAGGTAATTTAATTTTGATATTAGTCTAGAAATAACATTAGCTAAAATCATATAATAACTACATGCAAAACCAGATTACCTGTAGCTTTTGCTTTCTTGCCAGTTTGAATAGGAAAGTAGCATGTTCATTTATTAAGAATATATGTCTATACTGTGCTTTGGTTTTATCTGGTAGAAGGCTTTCAGGTGTTTAGCGATAAAGCTGAGAGAATAACGTGGGACTTTAATAATGAACAGACTGAGAGCTGAGCCATTCACTGAAGACATAGCAGCTCTCTGGTAATATCTCCAGCCAAACTAAGCAAAGGCCTTTACATTTTAAACAGCTTTTAACATGACTGCTAGTGAGCTCATTTATGCCAGGTCATACTGAGCAAAAGCCATGCTGTATGCACTGCAACACTTGAAATGTCATTTCTAAACCAAACTGGGCATCTCCCAGAGCAATTATTGGATCATCCATGGCATTTAGTATTTATGGGAATTAAATTTATGGAGAGAGTGAAAAATACTCCACAAATCCCACTGATTTTCTGGGATTTATATACACTGACATAAGCCAGCTATGAAAATTCATTTTATATATTTTACTAATAGGATATTAAAGAATTTATCACTAGCTAAAAATATCCTTATTGCCACAAGCAAAGATATAAACCCAGTAAAACTGGGAGAGCCCATATCTAACTGTAAGCAAAGAGATGTGTGAATTTAAATCCTTACAAGTCTCACAGAGTGTTTCAGGTAACTGTTTTGAGTCCTTAGGAGATGTGTCTGAAAAAATCAACAGAAATTCACTGGTGTTTGTATTGTCACATTCGAGTTCTAGCGCGTATGGAGAGTCATGGTGCTATTTGCGTAGGAGGCACATATTGGGCAACACTAGAGGAACTGTGCTGCGAACAATCATCACCTGCTGGATCTAAATCAAAATGAAGGGCAAGCTCCATCTCAGCATGGAAGCCTTAGCCAAAGGAGCATAAATCCTTAGTCAACAGGAGCAGCTAAACCATTGTTCTCATTTAGCTATGGCAGCTTCTGCATGTTGCAGGTAAAGGATGCCATTTGCCATCCTTTTCTCATATTTCTTCAGCGCAGAGTTTGACATTTGTTGGCTTGTTGAGCTGCTGATATCAACAGCACACACCAGGGGTGGCCTTTTCAAGCGTCACTTGTAACTTTCCTTCCTGACCCGCTGTGTGTGCCGCGCTGGGCATCGCTCATCACACCTACCTGGCACGTGCTGCGCGTCATCGGGACAAATGGTTAGTTTGTTGAGGTTATTTAAGGAATCCACTACATAGAGTTTTCCCTCTTCGGGAGTATTGGGCAGGTTGATCTCCAAAGAAGGCCTCTCCATTATATCTAAAAAAAAAATTTAGAAAGCAGAAAGTTCAAACATAGATATGCAAAATAGTGGTAGGAATCCTGGTCTGAGGAAATGCTGAGTAGCCTTAACAACTCTTAATATAAAGGGATTTCAAAGACTGGCACACTTACTGGATCTTGGGAGAGAAAATAAAGTCACACAGTTTGGAGAGATCTTTGATGAGTCTAAAATTTTATTTCCATATGATACTTGTACATGCATGTAAATGTATATATGCATTAGTTGCTTAGTTATATAGCCTTTTTTTGGTGGGTACCTGGTAAACTGGAGGGTGATATCCTGAGCTTAGTGAAAGCAAAAGATTCAGTAATTTCACCAAAAAGGATATTATTCATGGCCTCTGCTTTAAGCGTCAAAGAATTCAGAGAGAAGGCGTGGCAGGAAAGTAGATACAGACATAGGAGATAGGTAGCAGGAACACAGGTTTGCTTATTCAGGTTGCAATGTCAGTGTGAAGTTATTATCTACTGATGGAAAATGCAGCAAAAAATGTGCTTCTCCTATTGTGCTTCTACTTAATGCAGATGCCAGTTCTGGATGAATTTAAGTCTGATGGCTAATCTATTCTTCAGACTATTACCCCAGGTGCTAAATGGGACTCCGTCAGTAAAAACAGCTTCTCTGCCAAGTCTGGATGCACAAGCTGAGTTAATGAATATAAAAATATATCCACTTATGAAAGAAGATTATATATAAAGAAATAATACCTAAGTAGATTCCCACGTTGTGCATTCTTTCTTAACCGCCTTACAGTTCTCTTTATGTCATCCTGGCTCAAAAGTGTGTTGTAGAAACATAGCACTGCTTTGGGCACCTGTCACCAGGTATCTTAGACAACTGGAGACATTGCTGGATTGCTGCTAACTCCCTCTGTAATCAGTAAAGAAAGCTTCGTACCTCCAGAGGATGTTCCTCTTACTTTACAGTACCTTAGTGGGGGTTCACAGAGACTGGCTTAGGCATGGAGGTCAGTCACATCTTACCCATTTAGAATTTTACCAAGCCTTTTGAGTTCAGCTTACCCAGCAGTGCTCCCCACTACTCAAGCCTCCTCTTCGTGGCAGGAGTTCAGCACTCGACTGCATCCTACATGGGTTGAACTGCCCCCCTGAATTGCCTCTCCCGCTCTTACTCTCCAAGAAACAGAAAAAAGGCATCAAGACCAGAGTCCTATCTTACTACTAAGAGGAATAGAAGTCTAAATACATTAAAAAAAAAACTTTTTTTTTTCTCTCGTTTATCCAGATTGAGGAAAATACTGCCATAATTTATCCATAGGGATGATTTCTCCCTCAAATTTGAGCATAGAGCCAAATAACTGCTCACTGTATCTCAATAACACTGTGAAGACTAAGTGTTTTACTCACTTCTGAGAAACGGACTAGTTCTCCCAGTAGTAAGTAGAAACTGACCAGCCTAAATGTATGCCTTTTTACTTAAGAGACCAACGTAGAAATGATTATGGGTTTTATCTGTCAAGGTTTGCGGCTGGAAAATACAGAAATCAGGTAGGAGAGCAAGAACTGCAGGGATCCCTCGTGTAACCCTCATTATCCCGGTGGCCCTCAGGACCACGACAGCGTGGCACTAACTTCCTGCCGGAGTGTCTCGGCCGCAGCCTCGCACTGCCGGCATTCCCGGCTCGCGGCCAGGCTGTGCTAAAAGTCGCCTCCTCACCCAGGGCCCTGCTATTTTCAGCTTCAGGGGAGCAGGCGTTTCCCTCGGGCATTTCGAGCAGGACCTCCCTGTGGGTTCCTGGAAGACGCTTCTTAACAACCTTAGCTGTAAGGAACATGAGTACCCTTGACCCATAGTCAGAAATCAAATCTACACGTGCTGAGTTCCTTATGAAATATTTTATATCAATTCACTCACTGAGCATGTAACTGTAGTGAAGAAAATCAGTACTTAATGAGCAAAGTCTATTTATTTTGTATTTGTTGGGGTTTTCTTTTTTTCCGCTCCCAGAACACATGGGAGAGGACAGAGACACTGACATCATTGTCCATAAACGGTGATCGCTTCCCAACACACTAATCCAACATTGTGCTTTTTAGGTCCTTTAGGTCCTACTTAACCTTGCTTAATGACCATTCCCCAGTTGACTTTTAAATTTCTCAAATTGTTGTGGTTAAATTAGCACTTCATGTAAGAAGTCACTGAGAATTCTACGTAGAAAAGACAATTAACCAGTCTAAAAGGAATTAAATAAAAGCAGAAGAAAATGAAACGTTACTTACAACATAGCCTCGCTGAGCTATTTTGCTGGGACAGAAGGTATGGGACAATCTGCAGAGGAAAACGCGCACAGCTCCTTCCCTCTTTTTAGCCCCATGAGAGACAGTCAGCTCCCGCACAGCCCATGGGAGCAGCCCTGAAATGGGCTGTCTCCTCCGGTCTATATTTAGTGTTCAACTTGGCTAAGTAGCCTGGCTTCCAAAAAGAAGTCAGCACACACAGGGCTCTATTACACATGTAGAGATGTGTTTTCGGGAGCAAGCTTCATAAAGCTTTTTTCGTTTTAAAAACTGGTTTGCTGTGCAAAAGGGTCTTATCTCTAAGACTGCAGTTACAGGTACGTTCCAGGCACATACTCAAGAAGCAGGCTACGTTCCTCTTTCTCCCTACCCCACCACGCCAGCCACACGATCAAATGGAACACAAGGACAGGAGGGACTAATTTGTAGGGCACCCTTAGTTGCTTAAATAATGTGTAGTGCTGCCCTTAGCCCTGATTGTTCCCTGCACAGAATATTTTATGCTGTTGGGCAGTATTCCAGGAGGCAGCGAGGTTAACACAAAGGGGATATGAACCATGACAAAAAGCCCCCTTATATTGAATATAGGATACCAAATCTTACAGAGTAACCCAAAACCAATGAGGTGTTGAGAGGAAAATGTCACAGAGCATCCATATACTAACTCTTCAGTTTCTCATCCAAGTGATGAGCTCCAAAGTAGCTCAGTAGGTCACAGCTTGAGCTGCCTTGTTTCTACAAAAGCCCTCGCAAGAAAACAAATACCTACCCCCCACTGAGGCATATCCCTGAGGGATTCCAAACACCCTTTCTGTATTTTGTTATCTCTGCCCCGGGCTACTTCCCAGAACACAACCCCATCAGAGGGAGACATTAACTGACACACTGGCCCCTCTAGGTTCAAGCTCTCCTTTCTTCTCAAGGTAGATGCCACATTATTCCCTTATCTCACCTGAGGGGTGATTGTAGGGAGGATGGGGCCAGGCTCTTCTCCGTGGTGGCCAGTGACAGAACAATGGGGAACAGCTACAAGTTGAAAGACAGGCAGTTCCACCTCCATGTGACAAAGAACTTCCTTCCTGTGAGGGTGACAGAGCCCCGGAATAGGCTGCCCGGAGAGCTTGTGGAGTCTACTTCTCTGGAGATCTTCCAGACTACCCTCAATGCCACTCTGTGCCATGTGCTCTAGGTGTCCCTGCTGGACCAGGAGGGTTGGACTAGATGATCTCTAGAGGTCCCTTCCAACCTTAAGCATTCTGAGATTCTGGGATCTCACATCCCCTTACACCCTCAGTTACAACTTTAGAGGAGTAATTAAAGAACACAACCACTAAAGTAGGATGCTTTCTTCCCACCCCAATACACAAGTCCACACTGAACTACACTGACAAAAAGCCACCAATGGCTTTTGCTAGTCAAGTCATTTTTTACTTTGGGGATCTCATTTTTCTCTGCTACAAACAGAAAAAAAAAAAATCAAAAAAGGCCCCCTGGGAACTGTAATATTTTTCTTGATTCAGAGGCAATTAATTTTTTAATTAGGTTCTTTTGCAGATAAAACTTTCAGTTTTGAGAACACACTCTAACATGCAATTTTATTTGTCTTTTGGTTCAGAAGCTCCAGATACTTAAGATTTGCTTTTACAGTGGATCATCCTCTTGAAGAAAGATTACAAGTGGCACATTCCAGTCATCTGGAGACTAAATTGAGCGAGAATTTTTCAAGATGATGAAAGAGGATGTCTAGAGTGTCTCCTGCAGGACAAAGGGACAGTGTTTTGCATACTAGAACTAACGGAAACATCTGACTCATGATCCACAACCTTGTGATGATTTAAGACAAATGGCTGTCACTAATCAAGGGTTGCCAGAAGAGCATAGTCCTAAAAATATATACACAGGCACACACACACCCCTCTTGCATCTTATTTTTGTTATTTCACATAGCATCTGCTAAAGAAGCTCAGCCATATGTCCAGCGGTGCAAGCAGTAAGTCTTCTGCATGATGCATCAAATACATCAATTAACCATCAGATTCTTCTAACATTTCAGCTTTTCATTCATGCTAGTAATTAAGTTTTAGACAAAAGAGTGAAAAAAAGTTTTATTTCAAAAATTTAACAACCGGAACACATGAATTTTGGGTTTTTAATCTTACATTGAAGCAAGTATTGTCATTTACTACTTCACTATAAGCAAAGGTAATTCAACTTCATAGTCCTGTTCAGTATAAAGTCATACTATGTAGAATTTTCTTCATCCATATGACATTTAAAAGTTAAAAAGTTACTAAAAATAATTTCACATGAACAAGTTTCATTCCATATTAACACATTCCTACCAAAAATACTCGGTCAAATTAATTTTCCTTAACACAAATTAAGGAATTTTGATTCTGACATGGCAATTCAATATCTTTACCCACACCATTTAACAGCTGAGTTACATTATATCCAAGTTGTGAGCCAAGATGCATTTAAGTGTTATAACTGACCCCTGCACCCAACTTATTATCAATCTATATACAATATATATATGCAACTAAGCAACAACATGCATATTTACAGATATTATACATTATCCCAGTGTACAAGTGCAAGCTGTGACAATAGAAAGTTAAAAACCCAATTAAATATTACAAATATACTTAGAATATGCAAGCCTTAAAATTGAATGCCACAAAAAAGGAGCCCTAGAAAAATTCACCCACATCCGCTCTTTTATCCCGGCATTTACTTCTGGCCTTTGTCCGAGCCTTGAATGCTGCTGAGTTGTACAAGTGCTGCAAAATAAAAGAAGCTATTTATTCTCACTGATGTTCAAAAGGCTTCTGTCACACAGATCTTATCATCTAAGAAACAGCTGAACAAATCACTGCAAAACTGGGTAGACCTTGCAGTCTTTACAATATAAACTTAGTAACATAAGTTTGGCACCAAGGGCAAACAAACATTATTCTATATCCATTTAAAGGAAATTTGCACATTTTGTTTGGTTTTAAGCAATAAGATTCAGAGGAATGAATATGCACATAGGACCATTAGATTCACAACCACAAGAACAAAGGCATTCTGGGGAATTCCAAACTGTAAAGACTTGGTCACTCCACCCAGGAATCAACTGCTCTGACAAGATGAAGCTTCGCCCACACAGAGCACCAATTAGGTACCTGTTGCAATAAAGTTAACCTTGAGACTCCCTGTAAGAAAAGCTGTAGCAGAAAGGCACACAGAAAGGTGCCCTGTGAAAGAGCCAAAAATAACAGCTAGTAAGGACACAGCACAAGTCAGGAGAAACACATTAGTACATTAAGCAAACAGAACTTGGTCACCTACCCTTTCAAAACGCGATATCTTCATTGTTTTAAGGGTTGCAGCATCTAGCATCACTGGGGGACCAAGCTCAAAAACATTCCGGAGGAACTCATTTGACTGAAACACAAAAAACATATCAAATAATCAGTTCTGATTCATTTTGATTAACCTTCAGGAATGATTACTATCAATTATCAAGAAGAGTTCAATATGCAGCAATAGCAGCATTTTGACATGACTTCCACTGTCATTTCATACTGACAATATCTTCTTGAACTTCTTTATTTGAACTTCAACTTGAGTCAGACTAAGGCTAAGAACTGCCCACAAGGAAGCAGAGGCAGCTGCCCCATTTTTCTGCCCCAGCAAGATACTGTTCTGGGACAGCTTTTACACCAGATGAAGCAGCTGGACCTAGAGCCATATAGTCTTACAGTATACAAGCTTTTAGACACCTGGTTCTTAAAGCAGTATTTAAAAAAATGTGTTAGATGCCTAGGGACACTGGGCTCCCCTTAGAAATCCAGGCTAAGACTGAGGCTTCTAATTCAGCAATTATTACAGTATTATCAGAGCACACACTCCTAGGCTACAATTCCTGCTTCCAATATATATTTTAACAGCTGACCCAGAGTTCCTAGCATCGCTGAGACCTATTCCCACCCTTCTGGAAAGCTGTCACCATCAGGCTGCAGCCACACATTACTTTGGACTCAAACCTTGCATTGTTTCCTACAAGCCTGAGCAGGAAGGGTGGAACACACCCAGCTCCACAGCAGCCAGGTGACTATGGCTTGCTTGGTGAGCATGACAATTTAAGAAAAAAGCAGAAACTAAGGAGATAGTCAGCTTTTTAAAAATCTTTTCTTGGAGAAGTCCACTATCTTCCAGCTCAGGGCTCACAGGCTACAACCTGCAGCCAGCTCACCAGGACAGCTTTTCCCGCTTAGCCCAGTTCCATCTTCTCACTTTCTGTCAAAGTTCACATCTTGTACAAAGCTGACATGGCTTTTACTTTGTCCCAACTCCAGCACATGTGAAAAACAAAACTTTAAAACAACTCTTAAGACATACTAACTTCAACACTACCTACCAATGCAAACACATTCCACTAATAATTACACATTTTATAGTCTTTTACTAAGAGACTATACAGTGAAGCAGACTCTTGTTAAGAGAGCATGAATGTGACAAACAGCATATTTCAAACAGCAGCTCACCTGCAAATGATACTGCATCCCTGACCCCAAGATCTCCTTGAAGGTATCATAGGTTTGTTTTTTAACCCAGCAGTCAATATACATGCGCTCTGGTCCAAACTTAACTGTCTCTGTAGGAAAGTCACGCTCCTGAACAACATAGCAAAAAGCAACATGTAATTAAACTTAAAAAAATTGTGTGCAGATCCTAATGCAAAGGATTAAGAGTTTAATTTTGACAATGATTATTTCAGAACACCAAAACCTCCCAACTAACATATACTAAATATCATACTTGTTCTTAAGATGGTGTATATCTTAAGTTAAATCACACTCTCAAGCTCTGAGGTTAAGTTTATTTTTATTTTTTTAAATCAGCATACATAACTTTTATCTTGAATTTCACTACAAGAATATGGCTTAATCTCCTTAAGTTTTGCTTGCAGGATTCAGCTTTCAATTTATTTCTAAGTCTAATTTAACCCATGCCTTACTGGATTCTGGAGCAAGCTACACTTGTGACAATGTAACAAGGATTTAAAACTTTTTTTTAATAAGCAAGTCTCAAAGGTGAATTCAAATCATTTCAAGGTCTGCTCGTGGTGATGTCAGTTCTAACTGCCAGCTAGCATTTAGTAAGTCTTACCCATAAACGAGATAAAAACTAAATATTTAACACATCAATAATCCAATTCATGAAGGCAGCCTACTACATTAATGCATCCACCATTTTATAAGATCAGATTCACGTGTTTGTACACTACATATTACAGTCAGTATAGTCCAAGACAGACATGAAAATCACCTCAACAGCTCGCAGAACATCTCTGAAGACCGAGCGCTGCTTTCTTTTATCTACTTTGGCTCGGTGCTTGTTTCCATCTGTAGCTAAAGCTCTTAGCTTCTCTGTTAGAAGTTCCATATCTTCATAAAAGAAATCCTAGTCCAAAACAGAAAAAAAAAAATCAGTTTCTGGACTTAACAGCCTACCCTGCTGTGGCAAAACTCATTTATCTCCTAATTCTGGGCATCTAGACCTCATCTTAGTGACTTTTCATTCCGCTGTTTAAAGAGGGTGAGTAACTGCCTGTCCTTCTAACTGTAGTGCTCTTAGGGTGGTAAGAATGAAACCACAGGATCCATTTACCCCAGATGGATACTAGCAGCTCTATGCCAGTAGTCACAGCCATTTGCAGCATAGTAGGGCTCCCTCAAGGTGCCCATAAATACACACACACCCTGTCACTATTCTGCTCCATAATCTCAAGGGGCTCAAACTGCCAATGTGATGTGTTGAACCTTACACTCCCAAGCGCTCTCAGCTTGTCAACAGCCCTGGCAGCAAGTAAGCTGGTTATGGGCACAGAAATCCTGCGTTTGGAGATCGAGACACACCATTAGGCCAAGCAAAGGATATTTAGCCCCAAGTTTCATATAGGGCAGAGAGAAGGTAAATTCAAAAAGCTTTTTTTTAGAAATATGTAACAGATCAAGTAAAGTTTAGTGCCTAAATATTGAAAGGCAGTACTTCTATCCTCCATTTACTAACTCAGTGGCAGTTTGCCTGAAAGTCACTTAATCGAGTATTTTGTCTTATACCTTGAGTTTACTGCATGCTTTTTGAAATACACTGTTTAAAAACAAAAATACAGTAAATATTTTTTCTAGTTTACAATCATGGTTAAATAGAATTAGGTTAACCAGAGATTTTGAGTAACTGAAGTCTTACTCTCTAACGCAGTCTAAGTTCAGTCACTTGCAATCAGTTTGATCAAGTAAAGGATCCATTTCAGGGATCATTTTCCTTTCTTTCAAAGCTGGCTTCCACAGCCAAGACTCAAGTCCCTACTGTTTAAAATTAACCAAAAGTCTCAGCACATGATTTCAAGTCATTTAATGTTAGTCTGTGTCGCATCCTGACTCAATTGGAGTTGTCCTTTCATTTTGGACAGTGCTCTGGCAAAGCACAGCAGCCTTGACCAAGCTACAAGCCATTCAGGTAGCTCTCTCAAGCTGTGCCATGGATAAATGGCCACTACTTTCTTCAGCGCTGTCAAGAAAACAGTTCAGAAATTAGTAAGACATAGTAAAGAATATAAAGTCAAGTCTGGCTGTGTATCAGGCAATATTAAGAAGCTTTTTTCGCCCCCCCCCAAGCTGACTCAAAGCAAAACACCCATAAATCTCACTAAACATAGTACGTTGTTGTACATACATGAGCTCCCTCCAGAACTCCTCCCTATTACAACTGTCTCCAAAACTGTCACAAATGCTGTATTATTTAAGCCAACCCTTTTAGAAGTACCCAAAGATGGATACTGAAAGAATAATGCTAAAAGTCACCATTGTTTCTGCTCAAGAGAAAAACATTAGCTGTGAGAGGAGGATCATATGCAAGTTGTCACTGACTGTCTGTGGAAAACCAAGGAATCTAAAGATTCTCCAACTGCAGTTACTATTTCACCTTGCAACATCTCTCAGAATTTTTTACAAGTTAGTGCTGGATTTAGACATTACGGCTACACATATTTCTGGTATGCCTTGAAGTATCATTTAATGTTTTATTAAATTGCCCAGGTTTTAGGCCATTTAAGTTAGTGTGAAATATTAATAAGTCACTGTAAAATGTCACGATGGTCAAATAAACTGGAGCAGTCTCCCAACAAAGAACATGCTCAGTGGATTATCTGTCACTTGCTGAGATCAGACAGGCTGTATTACAGTTTAAGAAAGTTATTTTGTCATCATCCCAAATGCACGCAACAAAAATTCAGCTGCTGACTTGTACTTACAGTATCTGTTTCACGTGCCAGTTCAAACAGAAGAGCTAGTGTTTCTCCAGCAGCTATTCTCATGTTTACATCATCACAAGACAGCAGACTTGGAAGCTTATATAAGTGCCTAAAAGGGTTAACCACAAAATAAACATGCAAATTTTGTTGATGTTGCTTCATTGAATTGAAAACAAAACCCACACCATTACATTTGCTTCCTAGGAAGTTACTAACATTTCAATCTTCTTCTTCACTTCATTCATTGGACAAATGGTCAGCAGCAGTGTCCACGCCAAGAGAGCGCTGATGTGAAGAACAGTGTTGTGTGTGCCTGACACGCCGTTAGTGTCCCTGTCTCGCTGATAAGCCTTGGAGAAGATGGTCTCAAGGCACTCCATAGTGGAGTATAGCTCCTGAACAGAGGGAGAAACACAACAAAAACATCAGGGATAGGGCTGAAGATGTATGGACTTTCATCCCACTGTTTCCATGTAAACATAAATGTTCTCCTTACCGTAATGTCATCAGTGACAATGAAACAGCAAATCCCTAAGCAGGTTGCACACTGGGCACAGGGAGAAAAGAAGAATGTCAGTGTCTGACATCAATAATTATGCTGACAAATCCTAAACTTATATCTAACACCTGGAGAAATGGAGGCCTGAGATTAAAACTTCACAGAATAGAACATCACTATTTAATGCAGCTACTCTGTAACAGTTACCTTTCAGTTTCTGTCTACTCAGGCATTTACTTTTCACACAGTAATATTTAACTCAAGAAGTCCTTCTGGAAAGCCACACATAGCATTCTTTCCATAATATTTTCAAATCCCACTAGAAGTAACTAGCAGAAACTATTCTGATAAAAAACAACAGCCAACGATACCTATTCACAGCTGTGGAAAATTCCTCCCTTTCTCTGCCAAGGATTACAAACTAAACAGCATTAAAACCACTGACTTCAACAGCCTTTCTTGGAACTTTCCAGCTTTTACTGTAAGCTCCTACACATCCCTTCCCTTCTCATGGTCTGTTCCCACTGTCTGTCAGAAGTGGGATTCAAGCTCACCACACCATAACCCAAGCCACACAAATATGCCGGGACAAACTTTAATAGCTTTAATAGCTTCTACCTCTTACAGCCAGTAGTATCTATGTAACATCGCTCAAGTAAAATAGGAAAAGTAACCAGCTACATATGGTAAATATGTGGGGACTAATATCAATTAAAAATCAAGTTCTAAATAAAATGCTTTTCAAAAAGCTTTAAAAATGCCTCTGTCAGCATTTCAACATATACTGATCTATAGATGTGTAGTCATATTCCTTGCAAATGTAAAGCCAAAATTTTATCCATACTACTAATGTACAAGTGAAATCATCAATTAAGAAACATTCTTATTACCAAGAGTATTAACAAGTATGTAGTTCTAGACTTGCTGTATTATTTAATCATGTAAAAATATATTTACATAAATAATATTCTTCTGTTGTAACAGAAATTAGTTACATCAGTGGGAAGACTTTGCTATGCTTTCCTATAGGACTTCCACAGCAACATCCAAGAACAAAATTCATGAGTCACAAAAGCAGCACTGACAACTTGTGGAGTTGTCCCACTGCCCTCTGAAGTGAGGAGAGATATCACAGTACAGTGAAAGTTAACACATCTGAAAATACTGGATCAAACAGCTTGTGACAGAATTTTCCAGTTTGAAGATGAGACCAATATTCAACCTTTACATTCTGGATGAAGCTTTTCAAGCCAACGATAACTGCTGTAACTCACTTGTAAATTACATCAACGCTATCAAGTTTACACTAGTACAGTGACCTTTACTTCTACACTACACAACCAACAACATGGTCTAAAACTGCCCTTTGTCCCTTCCCTAGCAAGCAGAACAGTTAATATTTTACACTTACAGCCTGTCTGGCTTGGATACTGGCTGTTCCATCACAAACAATCTTCTTCAGAACTGGTCCAAGGGTCTTAAATATCTCTTCACTTTCGATCCCTGACCCCAGTTGCACACACAGAAGCGCCGCCAGTCCTGCAGCCGCGCACTGCTCATCGCTCTTACCTAGGCGATAACACAGCACATGAGGGGTCACCTTGTGCAATCCCTCTCGGCACCTTAAAGCTCCGAGTCGGAAATGTTCAAAGTGGAAATTCAGCAAGAAAAACACCCGCCCCCATCTTCATTAAAAGTTAAGAGATATTATAGACAGGAGATGATTTCAACTAGCTTTCTTTGACAGTTAAAAGTGTCACATCAGTTAAAGAAAAGTTACTAGCATAACTAACTTTTGTGTGTGTCTAAAGCAGTCAGGAAGCCTCACAATGCTATTTTCTAGATACAAGTTGATTACCTTTCTTTATACAGCGTTCAATGCTATCAGTTAGCGTCATTCTCCTTTCCATGATAAATTCATATAATATTTTAGATGAAAAAGCATTTTTCAGGCTTTCAAGAGCTGCTTGTCTCGTCTTTGCACTGTAAGAAGATGACAACTTTTTGAAACCAGTTCCAGTTAAAGCTCAGCACTTCATCAAGGCTGTAGGCTATACATCTGTTTCTGCATGACAAAGCTCAGGACAGCACACCAAGGTGGAAATAAAGGCACTTCAAGCTCTTAGATAAGGAAAGCCTTGTTCTCACTTATCCAAGAACAGGGTAGAAAGAGAGAAGGCTTTTCAGATTCAAATACAAGTAAAACAGTTCTCCCCACCATGCATGATATAATTGTCATTTCTGAAGTTTGAACTCTTTCCTTGCATTTTTGATACATATTTACATTACAGAAAGCAAGCAACATTTGAGTGTGTTTTCTCAAAATATACCATACCTCTTGTCCAATGTAAGGTCAATAAAACCCTTCAATTTGTACTCCAAGTCTTCTTGAGTTGCTTCTTCATCAACTTCAGGCCCTAATTGATAAGAAAAAAAAAAAAATTACGGTCTACAGCATATAGACTAGTCTCTAATACTAAAGGTTTTTAGTATTTCTGTAGGAAATTAAATCTTCAGAGACAACAGCAACAGAAGTATCCACAGCAAGAAAGTGATGGCAATTGACAACCCCTTGAAAACACTCATTAAACCCTTAAAGCTCAGTGATGTGCTGATTCTATAAATGCTTCTTCCACTATGCTGAAAATAAATGCACAGCTTAACCAGGTGTTAGATAAAACTTGATACAACTGGCAGGGCATCAACCAAACCAGCCAGCAAATCAGTGACAGTCTCCCACTCTCATCCCTGCCATGGCAGCAGGAGGCCCTTGGGTGCCCTCCCTGTGACACGCTGACATTGGGCAACTGCCCAGTCTGCAGAGATAGAAGAGAGAGGATCCTGCTTACAGTGAGGAGAGTTTCAAGAACAAGCTATTTTCAAAACCAGAAGTGACCCACTACATTTCAAATTCTTTTGCAGTTACCATTACCTCAACTACAGGATATCAAAACACACCTTAAATTTAAAGCACTGAATATACGACTATATATATACACTATATATACACACTATATACTAGATATATAACTACTTTAAGAAAAGATCATGAAACCTGAAGCAAGTTCTTGCTGTACATACTTCAAACACAAAAGATTTTTACTAGATTAATAATCATATGGTGATTAACAGAATGTCCTTATTTAATTCCCTACAAAATTCTGAGCCCAATATATAAACAGAAACATAACACTGTGTTTAAACTCAGATTTTATGCTTTCAACAACATGAACAGAACAAAAACAAAGCTTATACCATCCTCAGTGAAGCTAGCAGGATCACTGAAACCACTGCAGTGGCTCATAGTTTCAATAGATGCATCTTCATCACTAAAAGGCTGCACATTTCTGGGTTGGCCACCTTGAAGAAAAAAGATGGACACAACAGTTCAGTCATTTGCACAGGAGAGAAATGAGGGTCTGAATTGCAGGAGCAGATCCTTCTCACTCATCACTGCCAGAGATGCCACAGTTCCTTTCTCTGCTAATTCTTTCACTTCTACCTGCTCTGAAGACTCCTCTCCCTGCCTCCATTCTAGAATATCTTTTGTGACAGTAGAGAGGAACTTATCTAGTTTTCTAAGTGTTAGAAGAATTTCCAACTCTAGGAAAACAGCTTTATGTTAAACCTAAAGCTATCTGAAGACTTCAGAGCAGATTTTTCCAATTTAGGGATTTTTAACAACCATAAAACCACCTCCAAGCAAACATACGTCACAGTTCAGCACATGATGAACTTTGCAAGCATACGTCAGTTCAGCACATGACGAACCATGCCTCACTATGGTGCCTCATCAGCACCACCCAACCCAAGCTCTCACAAGCCCCTTCAGCCTTGTCTCAACACTGTAGGAAGTCGTACCAAAAGGCAGCTTGCAGCACTACCTCAGGTTTAACAATGGTTTACAAACACAGGTTAAAACCTCAAATGCCCCGACAAGAAAAAAAAATTTCCTTAGCACTGGGTGTGGAGGATTACAGAAATTAGAGAACGTGATTAAACACTCATAGCCTTAATATCCCCCCAAAAATCAGTAGGCAAAGCACTGGATTCAAAAACAACATGCTGCTCCTGGAACACTGCAAGTAGCAGGATTTAGCTTGACAGAAGTGTTTCTGGAATGAGTGAAAGATGGATGCAGAAATGATCGGTAAGGCTACTCTTTCTTATGGACTACAACAGAGAATCAAATGAGCTGATACACAAGCCTTGTCACCACTAAAATCAATTGAATGCACACCTTTAACTTAAACCTGTTTTCATAACAGTACAAGCAAAATACCATGATTCTGAACAACTTACAAAAAAGTGGAAAGTCCCATATTGTTTCCAAGAAGGCCACAAAAGATACTCCTGTTGTCCAGAACAGTTCCTATGGCTGCTCATTTTTAATTGACCCAGCAAGTCAAGGTTGACCCCCACTGCTGTGTAACCTGCACAGAGTAGCAGGGCCTCCAAAGCCCAGATCTTTGCTTTCAGCAGGCCTTCTGAGTAGGTTTCTATATATCAGGGTAAAAGTTGTGTATTCTTTTTGTTTCAAGGGTAACCAGTCACAGAGCAACCAAATACTGCCAACAAGACACTCTAAATGGCTGCTTTTCAAGAATTTCCATGTTTTTTATGACAACCGCACTTTTTTCCCCCTCCTACTAGTGCTCACCTTCAAAACTTTTGATTCCTGTATTTTATTTACAAAGATTAAATAAAAAATGACTAATTGTTTATTCCTGTATTTTACTGACACTGCTTTAAGAGTTGGGGAAGCCCTGACCGGGTGTTCCCATAGCTCCCAGCCTGCTGCAGAACCCAGGAGATCTGCTGTTCCGTGTCAGCTGAGCAGCACGCACAGCTCCACATTACCCGGGACACCGCAGGACACCGTCCCGAGCACCAACAAGGCCCTACTCTCTGCAGGTTGTAGAACCCCGCACGGCCGAGTGTTTGCTGCAGCTGCCCAGCAAGGCCCAATAAACCGGGTCCGCCCCACAGGCCCTCGGGAGCGCTGGGGCACCCTGGCGCTTTCCCTGCGTCCAGAGGCGGGACAAGGTCTCTCCCCCGGGGCCTCTCGGGCGCTCCCCGCACCAAGATGGGGCCGCCGCGGGCACCGGCCGGCGGCGGCGCCCGGGCGGGGCCGCGCA
>JAWLRI010000319.1:1234786-1246420 GCA_034781795.1 Crypturellus tataupa
GTCTCCTTCTCTGGAGATCTTCCAAACCCGCCTGGATGCCACCCTGTGCCCCGTGCTCTGGGTGTCCCTGCTGGAGAGGGGGATTGGACTAGATGATCTCTAGAGATCCCTACCAACCTCAACCAGCCTGTGATTCCGTGTGTGACTTCCCTGTGTCCTATGTAGAGGATCACAAAAACGTGCCACAGTAACGCACTGCACAACTGTTTGAAGTTTGGAAGCATTTGTTGATCCTGAAGACATAGGTTTCCAGCTTACCCTTTCAGTTTAAATTTCAGTGTTAAATGTACGACCCGCTGGCAGTCATGCCAGCCCTCCGGGACTGCCGCCAGCGCCTGCTGGTCTCTCCATGGTGGTAGAGGGGGAAAACTGGGGTTTCGGGTTTCTGGAATGTCTCTTGCCAGGTTAAGGATTCGCAGCGCGGATACCTGCACAGGAAGTGCTGCAGGAGGGGAAGAGCCCGAGGGTCGGGGGGCACATGAGCTCCGAACGAGGCTCCTTGTGCTTCTTGTGCTCTGAAGAGGAAGTAGGGCCAGATAGGTGCCTTGTGAAAAGCACCAGCAACCTGAAAGTATTAAAACCCTAATTAGCAAGGCTGGTATCTGGTGTAGGTTTCACACCTCACAGCAGCACCCACAGACTGCATTCACACTTAAGCCCTTGTGGTGTTTTGTTTTCCTCTATTTATGTGAATGCTGCTGCAGAAAGGGTCACACCTCAGCAGGGGTCTTTTATGCCCTAGTTTTGTGCAGTTGCAAACTCTTTGCAAAGGCACCCACAGGGCATACCTGCTATTTTTAGTGTTATCTAATGCTTTCTCTGTGATGAGTGAGTACCAAGACTGCTATAATCTATGTCAAGAGCCAAGTTAAATTAATCACCACAAACTATAGCTCATTTTTTGGGATGTCATTCCAGAGTCATTACATTCCACTGTAACAGTGACCAACGGTCTCAATCTCATGGCAGTGTGCAGTTGGAAAATAATAATAATAAAAAAAAGATAGTTCTTTCCACAAAATGCTTATAAGCCAAAATATATGGAGAAATGAGCGTGTGTGGAGGGGGAATCAGTATCGGGTTAGAAATGGGGGAGCGGGCTGTTCAGGTTTTTGCCATCTTCCCCAGGGAAATCATGGGCTGGTATTACTGTCTTTTTTGCTTTGTTCAGTCTCAGGAGGCGGTTCTGATACACGGTGCAGACACAATAGCTCAGTGGCATCACAGTTGCTGTGAGCAGTCCTTAGATACTTGTCCAGCTTCTTGTCTCCTGTTTAAAATACATTTGCTTAATAGCTGAGATTCCTTCAATCGAGGAAACATGTATATATTCTGTATCCTGTGGTGCACTTTTGCTGCTCTTTAGTGGTTAGATCCATGACAATCAATTAATCTACGGTCATATGTGACTAAAGGGAATAATTTTCCCTCCTGTCCCCTGTTCCAGCAGCTGTGGTGCGAATAGAGAGGCACAGACTAATAGAGTCGTTTCAGGTACTTTCAGTGTAGCTATCAAACTCATTCTCCTTTTGGGCACTTTCCAGAAAGCAAATCATCTGACCCAGGTGGATGTCCACATTTGGGTTAAATGAATTCTGTAACCCTGGGGTCGGATTCAGCTCTGAAGTAAAAAACCAAATTTAGGAGTTCAGATGTAGGTGAACAAATAGAATATTTGGCCCAAGTTCAAGCCCAAGTTAATGCAGCCTAAAAGAGAGATTCAGTCACTGATGTTGGCCTTGGCTGCTTCAGCTTAAGTATCATCCAGTGCCGTCTGAGATGTTCCAAGGTATCTGAAATGTTCATGCTCAGTTGCCAGAACTGCAGCTGGAGGCCACAGGATCTTCAGGCATCTCACAGAATCACAGACTGGTTGAGTTTGGAAGGTACCTCTAGAGATTGTCTAGCCCAACCCCCTGCTCCAGCAGAGACACCCAGAGCAGGTGGCACAAGGTGACATCCAGGCGGGTTTGGAAGATCTCCAGACAAGGAGACTCCACAGCCTCTCTGGGCAGCCTGTTCCAGGGCTCTGTCACCCTCACAGGAAAGAAGTTCTTCCTCATCTGGAGATGGAACTGCCTGTGTTTCAACCTGTACCCGTTGCCCCTTGTCCTGTCACTGGCCACCACCGAGAGGAGTTTGGCCCCATCTTATGACACGTGTATGGTTACGGAACTGAAAAGGGTCTTTGGTGTTTACTTTAGTGAGCTGAAGGAGTCTCTGGAACGCACAGGGCACGTTGCTTAGATAGCCATGGATTATTTGCTCATATGCAATCACCTACATATCCGCAGCTCTTTGGTCCCTGAATGGTAGACCAGGCGGGGAGAACAGTTGTGGTAGGAAAATGCTTTCATTTCTATCTAGGTAAAGATAATTGATGTTAAGTAGAAATTTGCGTTATTCATACAGTAAATTTCACTGCTTACAATATGGAGCGAATGAATTTATCATAGGTGTCAAATATGAGTAGAATAGTCATTTCTAAAAGAGTTACCTGAACTGCATCTTCATGAGCAAGGGTTTAGAGGAGATGTGAAAAATCAAATTCAAAAAGGTGCTAAAACTTCCACAGGTGGAAGAAGACAATTTAAGCATGGCTTAGTAGTAGAAAACATCTAATAATAAAAAGGTTTCCATGGGGAGAACGGCTATATTCAATGCTCAGGGAAGAAAGGACCAAATATGACATGAACAAGGGCCTTCATGCAACCAGTGCAGTTGACTGCACTGCACTTGTAAGGACCACAAGGAAGCTGTAACTCATTCCAGAGTTGCAAATCCCTGTTCCATGTGACAACTGTTACCTAAGCTTGATGCTATCTGGTAGGGGTAGATGAGGACATAATTTAACCATACACACTTCAATCTTTATATTGTAACTAAAGCCAAAAAAGCACCACAACTTCACCACAACTCCTGAGAAAAGCAAAATAGTTATCACGTTGCCTATATGAAAAAGAGTTTTTCTTCAGTGACCTTTCCTTCTCCGTCTTCTCCGTTGATATATAATACAAATAACACAAATCATCTAACAGTGCAACAAGTCATCAATGGAGTTGTGAACCTTGTGTTGCGCAGTGGCAGTAGATTCCCGAGGACTGCAAAATACCCAGTGTCTACTCTGGACTGGCACTCAAGTGTGGAGACCAGCAAACTTGGAAGAAAATAACTGTACTTCTGGTCACAATTCAGTTCCTTTTTTTTTTTTTTCAGATTTAGGTGAACTGAAATACTCTGTAAATTGGGAGACACTGTACCAACCATTCAGCAGTACAGATACAACCACAGGTTTGAAGCAGTGATGGAGCTGATGGATGGCAACAGCAGAGAGCCACCTCAGAGGCTGAACTTCACGATTTTGTCTTCAGTTCCTGTTTAGCCATCCGGGAGCAGCCACTGACGTCTCTTTCACAGCGTGCCAGATGAGTGCAATACAGAAAGGGGAAACAGCAAGACCTCATGAAGGTGCAAAGAGGGCAGGGGAAAGCACTGGTCGCCAGGACACAAGCCGTTCTCCGCTTTTGACTCAGAAATATCTAAACTAGAGTGTTAGCTCTTGGGAATGCGTGAACGTAACTGATGTTTATAAACTATGCTCTGGGTAAACCCTGTGGTAAGAAATGTGTGTGTGCAACTTAAAATACATGTTCCGCAACTTATGGCAAAACTATTTATGTACTATTAAAAAAAATCATTTGTTAAAAGTACAGTATTTGCTCATATTGTAGCTGAACCTGCGTGTTGTCTGCAGTCATAACTGCATCCCCTAGCTTGCAGCACAGGGATTACACTTCATCTTTAAAACAGACACTGATACTGGCTGTGCATTTGTTTGAGGGCACAAATGCCTGGGGAAAAATGTGGCCGTTATAGACACAAATATGTTCTCAAAAATCCTTTAAATAGAAGCAACATTGTACTAAATTAAGATTCTCAACTTTTGCCCAAAAATGTACCCCAACTTTGTGAACCTACTGAGACTTTAAACCTACTTTTCTACCTGCTGTGCACATTCAAAGTAACAAGATCTATCTGGTTCCTCATGTTCCATTCAGTTCCTCATATCCTTCAGTATATAGTTATACTGCTGTGTGTTTTTCTAGTTATCTTTTCCTCTTTACTCAAAAAATAGAGACAAACAACTGATAATACTTAAAAAAATCTTCTCAAGATACTTTTGTAATTCTGTGCTGATAAATTATTTCAAATTTCAATTAGGAAGAGCAGCCGTTTCATATTGCTGATATTAACATTCTTGACTTCATTTTACAGCGATTTGAGTGACTCAGCATCACATTCCTCGTGATTAGGAAACATTTTGCCATTTCACTTTACGATATTTCAATAAAATTCTCATCTTCCCTTTAATGTGCCCTTCTGAGATGGATGGCCTTGCTATAAAACATACCCACGTGCTGCTGACTTAGCCATAGCTCTCCTGCTGATTTTTTCTGTTGCTCAACACACCCTTATCACATAAACCCAACCAACTCTTACTCCCACCCCAGCTGAGAATCTGACCAAAAAAGCAAGGAGTTGAATTAACTTCTAATTTAGGAAAAAAAAAAAAAAGTATCTGCTTGGGAAGAAAACTTAAGAAAATCAACACCAGCTGCTTCTTAGTACATGAAAATGAGACTTGCAAATGCAAAAAATATGGACTTTAGCTCATTTAATATGGTCAGATATTAAAATTTAAAAATACTGTTCCTCCTGCATTTTTCTAACAGTTTAACTCAAGTCAATGCAGAATGTAGAACTACGTCTGTACCCTTCTTTCGGCTATATTCTCAGCACCTCCTGTATCACTCCTATCTCATTTCCTGTCGGCAAAGTCAGAAATTGGTTCTGTCTGTTGCACTATGTACTCAGGGGGGCAGTCTATCTTCCTCAGTACATTTTTGGTATCCCGTTGTTTTACCTTAACTTTAGGACATCTGGGCCTAAGGAAAAAAATAAAAAAAAAGAAGCAAAGAGAGAGGAGCCAGTGGGTGATGGGTCGTGCCATGAGACAGCAGGTTCAATTAAAATGTAAAGAAGCAGATGCAGATACATTGCAGGGTGAATGTGGCTGCGTATGGAAACTTGTCAGAACATGGGCCAAGGCTTGAGCTTTAGCCCCTGCTCCCTGGAGCTTGTGTCTATTTCTCAATCAACGTATGGTGAAAAACAACAACTCTTACTGACAGCAACCTCTGCCAGTCAGAGCTGCGCGGCTTTGAATCTTCTCAGGCAATAATCGAACCTTGAAGCCAGGCTCCCACATTCTGCACGAGTGCTCTAGCACTGAGTTAAAGAAGAAAAAGGAAAATGCTATCGAATTTTAACACAATTTCAGATATTCTGTGAAGCCAAGTATGAACTCTGGGACTGCTTCTTCAATAAAATCTCAGAGGACAAAAAGAGGCAGGAAAAATCTAGTTTGCATCATTCTACAGGGACCTATGCTCTGAGCTGCTTCACTCTGTCAAGACTGAAGTGTTTCTGGACATACTGAAGACTTGAAGAACTTTCAATACTACAGCATTATGGCAAGTTAAACAGACACCTGAATTTACAATTTAAAGATCTTAAGGTGGACTTAAATGCTTGCACTGCTCTTTTTTGAATCTCAGTCCAAAAAATACCTATGATCTTAAGTGTCCTATGATCATTCAAGAAGCCTGGTATAAATTCTTTGGATCTTTGGTGCAAGCATGGCAGCACAGCTCCTATCCTTTTTGATGTTCCTAACCTGGAGCACATTGTGCATGCAGATGTGGACCAAGTAAAGCTTGACCTGGGTTTCTCAGACAGTTTTCAGAACAGGCACTGCACATCTTATGAATACACTGGTGAATAATAAACATATCCAAATCCATTTTCACTTTGAAGAAGGTCTAAAATTAAAAGTAGCAGACTAAGAACTGAATTTGGGTTCTTTTCCATATGCTCTTTAACAGCAATAACAACACATAGCAGTCTCTCAGCTGCTCATATATCAAAACAATCAATTATTTATTATATGATATAAATCAATCTCAATTTTTCATGCCTTGCACAATATGTCCTTAACTACCTGATATATTAAGGAGAAAAAAGAACAAAAACCTATTTGTAAGCAATGCCCAAATTATTCTGAGAACTCAGCAGAAAATCTGGCACTGAATTTTAAAATAAAGCAAGAACGTAGGTGAAAATAAACCAAAAATGTTTACACATGATTTTTTATTTAGCATTCCCATTCATGTACTATTTACCCAGTACATTTATGGGGTAAACCATACTCATACTTTCATAAAATAATGTAGTTTTTTTTTTGTTTTGGAAGTGAAACAATCAAAGGTCAGTGATGGTAACTGAAGGTCAAAGTTTCTCCTGACTTCTTTTCTCTTCACATAAGAGCTGATTTAAAACACTGCTCTGTCTAAGAGCTTTTAGATTACATGTATCTTCACTTACAACAGGGACATCTTCACTACTGTCCTCAGCTGTCAGATCTTCACTGTCTGACAGTGTGCACAGGAGTGTGTCATTTTCATAGGTTGGAAAATAATACCTGAAAACAACAAGATTCAATGAATTAGAATATTACTCTATATCACATGTTTTGTTTCAGAGAGTCTGAGCACATTTTATGAGATTAGATTTGAAAAAGGAAAAATAAGAAAGTCTGGTTGTCTGGATTGTGAGTAATCAGCCTGCCATACATCTTGGAACAGTCTTGCAGAGAGCAGAAGGGATGGAAACAGACAGGTCCTCCCCACTGTGTGTTTATGCTGAACTGAAATGTTTAAATGGTGAACTGAAATGTTTAAGTTAGGACATTGGTTGCCTTGTACTCTACTGCCTATGAAGACATCTCCTAGGACTGTTCTGCCTTCTTAAAATCTGAATTTCCTATAAAGAAAACCAAGAATAAACAAGATTTTGATACCTAAAGTTAGGTAGTCATAATGGATATACCCATACAGTGTATACGTGGTATGGAAGGGTTCAGTTTGATTCTCTGACCATTCGTCCACCATGTATCTTCACTAGCAATGAAATATGTGCCAGGTGCCTTTCCAGGCATGAACTGCTCTCAGTAAATGGGGCACTTGAGATGGCAGCATGGGGCACTTTCAACCTTGGTTCCAGCAGCAGGGAAACTGTCCAGAGTGCATCAGTTATACCCTTCACTGAACTGCACGACTGTTCACAAGACAACTCTGCAATACAGAAAACTTAGAAAAAAGAAACTCCTCTAGCATATCAACTTGCTAACACAAACAAGTCGATAATGTATGGGCATGTTGCATCCTCTGTGCACCTGGGAGAACAGTTCCCATGCGCCTTTGCATTTCAGACAGTAGAGGGATTTATATTTTTGAGTAGCTCTGAGACCACTTATTACTTCATCTGGGCCAAGAGAATCTCTGGGGAGCTCTGGACACTGCAGGAGTGTCAACCCAGAACTTTGGGGTAAATTCTTTAAAGATGACATCAAGTAGTAGCATAAATACTGGAAGGAATATCTTAGCTCTTACTGTGGTTGATTCCATGTCGACCTGGCTGGCAGGAATGTAACGTGTTTGGTCTCTTCCATATGACTTATCAATTCGGTTTTAGATTGAAATTTCTCCTGGCAAATGTAACAACGACAATGATGGATTTCTCTTCTGATGAAATTCACTAGTTTTACTTGTTGATAAAAATTCAGTCCTAGGAGAGGTGGTAGAAAACAAGCACTTTAGAAATGCTTTCTTGGATTAGGTATAAAAGTTGATTTTTGTAACTTTGCAAATTAATTGACCAAATGCCCTTTTCCCAGCTGCAGGGGAACCAGCTCTTCTTTTAACTTAAAAACTAAAACTGCTTTTCTTTCTCTCAGTCTACAGCAGAAGACAAACACTGGCCAAACACAACTCAGAGCAGCACCTTCTAAGTTGGAAGAAAGTCTTAATAAGCATCATCATAATAGTAATAGGAATACTTATTATTACACGCTTTAGCAGCAGGGCTCGGAACACACAGAGTGGGCAAAAAGTATTCTGTGAAAAAATCCAATGGTTCAGAGGAAAACTGCAAATATCCTTGGCATCAACAATAGTTCCAGAAAAATAAAGTGTTCTTGGTTGTCCTTTGTCAGCTGGCAGAAATAGTTTCCATAATGGAAAGTTAGATGTCTGAACAAAAATCTAATTGATACAGTTGTTTTCCAGTATACTTATGAAGTGGTTTTCTTCAGACTAGTGGTAAATGCTGACCATTATAGCATATCTTACTCACCATGCTCTGACTTCATTTTAAGAAAGTCAAATCCATGTGATTTCTGGAGGGGAAAAAAAAAGAATCTCATTATCACGACTAATATTCCTAGTAGTTGAGAACTGCTTACATTTTTCTAGACTGACACAGACATGTGCATACACTCATGTAAATACAAATACATGAAGCAACCCCGCAAAATCTGTAACTGATGCTATCTCTTTATTGTCTGTGTCAGTCTGTACACTCAGTAGTAACAGTGACTCATATTTTCAACATTGAAAATGTTCCCCTGGTTCCCCTGAATATTTGAGAGCTGATGATTGTCCACGCAGTGTCTTAGTTCTGCACTACAGAGAGCATTCTAATGCAGCAATTTTGACCTGCTAAAATGTTGCTTTTTATTCCAAACTGATGAAAGAAATGATATTTAAAAACAAGTCTTACCTGCATGTGAAAATAAAGTTTTTCTGTGGTGTCTGCTTGTTGTTCACAGAACAGGCAAACTGCACACATGGGATGCTCTTCCCAGTCAGACCAGTCTCTTATGATTAAAAGGCAAAAAAAAAAAGATTAATTTAATTGCGGAAAAGAGAAGAGATATTTTGTGAAGCAGCATTTCAGATTCTGCTTTCATAGTCTCATAAATAAATCCAGAAAAATGGAATACTTTAAAGTGATGGAAAAGACACATAAGCAAGCATGTGATGGAAAAATGCTTTATTGTCTAAAATAATTACAAATTCAAGAATAACTGAGTAGATATTGTTGGATAATTCCTATGCAGACAGGCAGCAAGTCCCACACTGCTAACTAGTGGGACCTCAACTTCAATCTCAATCTGGTTTGACAAATCACAACAAATTATCTTCAGTGTTTATTTTAGTAATATCTTCCATACTTTTTCATACCTTCCTAAGCTTTCAATACGTGAATCAAAGACAATTATCAGGCAGAGTTCACTCTAGGTGTTACCAGTCTATCAGATATTATTATTCCTCAGAAGAGGCACTCATTGCTGCTGCGTTTATGTATGCATACAGAGAACAAGCACTTTACCTTCACTCATCCATTTAGATATACAATGCTGCTGAGAGGCAGAAATATTACTATTTCCACTTTATAATCAGGTAGCTCTAAGCTCAAGTCACAGACACCCGTCAGAAGGCCAAAGCTCAATTCTGCTCTCTAAACTAATGAATAATTGCTACTTTCAAATTGTTTCCTGCTTATTCAGTTCTCTTGGGTCAAGCAAGATACTTGTGTAATACTTGCCTGGAGCAAGAGGAACACACAAGAGAGGCAAATGGTGCCCTCACTTAGCACTGCTCAGACGTTGGCTTTGGAATCCTGCTTTAGTCTCTAGTTCTTATCATTTTATTATTTTTTCTTCTATTTCTTGTGATGAGGTTTTTGATGCTTACTCTTGATTTTAAATTTGAGCAAAAGGAACTCAACTATTTCTGAGTACAATAATAATAAAAAAAATCTTTTGCTCACATCATTAAACACCCTAAGGACTGCTGTTTGAGCGATCTGCAACTCAAAAATAGGTGTGGGTTGTAAGATGAAACTTGCAGCCCTTGCTGTGGAGAAGTACCTTTTACGAGAATTATCTAGAAGTTGATTTGACTCTTAAATAAATTTTAGTGGTGTACTAATTATGGACAGTATTTTCCCTGCAACTACTTTCAACAGCAGTGTTCTTGCAAGTCTTTAAAATGGACACATAAGTAATTCTTACTCTTCTAGGTTGTCTAGCAATTCCCGGTCATCTTCTGACTGTACTTCCTCCCAGGACTTTCCGAATTCCTGAAAAAAGACAGAAAAAAGACATTTCCTGGTTCACATCATATTTTACATATGGAATCAATAAACATTTGAGAAGTGCTCATGAAATCATCAACAACAAAAAAATTGAGAAGTCAAATCATCACCTTTTCTTTGTTAGTTCTGTGTGCTTTCGTTATTTTTTTAAACAACAATTCACTTTACCTTTCAACAGGGCCAGCAGGGGAAGATGATGATTTGACACAGAGCTCTGAAGAGACTCACTCAAACTCTGTGCAAAACTCAAGAACTGCAACACTACAAGAGGCTCCCGAGTTGGGTGTTCATTGGAGTTTTCCTTTGCAGTCACTCTTGCTCAAGCCATCATGCCTCCCTGGTTCCTCACAGAGCACAGGCTCCTTACTCAGTGTAGCTGTTACATGTGAGAGCAGCCGGCACAGCCACAGCACTCAGAATGGGACCCTGTACGAGGCGAGGCTGGCAAAACCATGTGGCATAACCCAGCTGTCGAGCACCACAGAAAGACTCTGCAAGCCAAGGTAGACCTCTGAACTAGAACCCCATTTCTGCTCAGATGTGAATGTGAGGGCATCTATCCCTGAAGTTCTGCTCTCCCTTTTAGCCTTTGCGTTGTTTACTTACACCTTGAAGAGCTGCAGCACAAAGCACCTCACATTTGTGATAGCAAGGCCTCTCAGCACGACTGCGATATAAATAACAGGCAACAAAAGCCCAAGCTCTCTGCTGAAACATCACCAGTGGGCTTTAGCTAGTATTTTTTTTTCCCCTTGAAAGACTTTCTGCCTTTAAAATAAACCAGAACAAGCTATCCAGTAATCCAAGCAGTATTTTTGAACTTGTGCTTTTAACAGTTGTGAAGCATTCGCGTAGATCATAGCTGATGATCTTGTCCCCACTAGAAAAGAAACTAAAGGCTGAAAGGCCATCCATTCAATAATCTCACTTAAAAGCTCCCTCTTATTATATATTTATTAACATCCTTAACAAGTATTATTATTGCCTCTGTGGTTCCTTAGAAACAGAAGGAAAAAAAAATCCATGACTTAACAGTTTAATGGGAATTTTTAAAACTGTTACCATCAGGTAAATGATGCACAAATGTCTCTAGACAGTTCTAAACATAACGCCACTACTAATCACAGAGTGCAAACTGAGTAATTAATTCTGCATGCTACCTAGTAGCGTGAAAGCTCTCTGGTTACAGGGGAGACTCATCAATGTCACCATTGCTGCGAGACAACATGAAGCCATTAACACCTCTCACCACATGTTCTCACAGCTGCACAGTTTTCTGTGGCTGCACACGATATAATCTTGATGAGAGGATAGAAGCTCACAATCATGGCAAAATGAAGATGAATGCTCACGATTTTTCCATTTACCAACTTGAAGGGTATGCCCCCAAAAGCCTGTGTTCAAAATAACAGCCAATATGAAACTTCACCTTTTAATTAAAGGTGAAGGGAGAAAACAATCACTTGTGAGCTTTGTTGCTGTTTTTTATGGTATTTTTGCAGAGAAGGATCTTGTAAGAGGTCTCTGTGTCCCTCAGCTATTTATATTTAGAGGAGGGAAAGAAGAGAAAAAAAG
>JAWLRI010000319.1:1246520-1278463 GCA_034781795.1 Crypturellus tataupa
GCAGAGAAGGATCTTGTAAGAGGTCTCTGTGTCCCTCAGCTATTTATATTTAGAGGAGGGAAAGAAGAGAAAAAAAGCTAATCAGCTCTTGTATCACTGGAAAATTCCACAGTGAGTAGGTAAGTGGGGACTTTATAATGAAAGTGTCAAGAGACTGAAACTGAGCAATTGGGTGGGAAACGGTTCTTAGGAAGATTGTTAAAGTTCTTTGGCATTTTTCAATACTCTTTCAAATCTACAGCTTGATGAGCTTCTGGGACCAAGGGGGCCTTTGTTGAGCATTCAGCTTCCCTTGCTCTTTCATCCGAGATGCGCGAGCTCCCAGTAATCATCTCTGGAGACTCCTAAGAAATTCTCAGCAAAGCCAGAAGAAAAACCAGGCTTGACATTGTTAATAGTTCAAACAGCAGAAAACACATCATTAAAAAATATGCAGGCCTTGCTACATAAACACAGAAAAACAACTTCTTTTTTTAATAATAATTGCTATGTATCTCATGGAGAAGAGGCTCCTATAGAGGATGAGGAAAGCATGCAATTCCAAGTGGTGTTTTTTTTTTTCCGATTATAGTATATTCTCCTCTTGGGTGCAGTTTTAAGAGGACTAGAGGGAAGAAGTCTTCATGCTTCATGGAGGTAACACACCTCAACATGGGAGTAGATGCTGACAGGGGAGAAACTAGAAACAGGCAGCTGGCATCTCCAACATATTTTTCACATTAGAGCAGTTCCTATACTGCAAGCAAATTGAGTTCCAGTGTCTGTGGAGCTCAGCAGCTCCAAACAGCTGCTGCTCTTCCCTGTACATTTCCTCTCGCTCTTCTTCGCACCTGCCTTACGATGGTCACCTGCTTTGTTGCATGCAGCTGCATAAAGCCATTTACGGTGGCTTCGCCATACAGACAGATGGCCCTTACTACCAATGTTACTTGATACAAATTGGATTAATTATAAGTGTTCATCCACAAGGTGCCTGTACTTCCCCTTGAAGAGAAATGAATATACCAAAGAAATGAAGCCTAACTATCAGGAATGGATGAAGTGTTTTCCTTTACTATTTACAGTTAAAATAGATGTAAAATCTCCTCCCTACCCTTTTCAAAAAATACGCTCCATCCCCAGCTAGAATCCGTAATGATGATTTTGCTTTTGGCAAAAGGGAAAACATCTTTTCATCTCTGAGGAAAAATAAAGGCTTTAAGAAACAAGTTTTTAAGAAATACTAAGTCCCATTTTCAGCTAAGAACATGTGAATAATACGAGGGTAATCAAAGCTGCTTGTAGGCCACGACAGAAGCTATGGAAAGTCTTTGAATACCAAAGATCTACACAGGATGGTGCCCTCACATTATTCCTTGCTATGGCAAAATAAAAATTTAAGGAAGGGAATGATCAGTGCATGGGCATAACATACAATTTCTGTTAAGAAAACATGCCTCAAAACTGCACTAAAAACACACAAGTGAAGCCAAAAGCAGGGAGCAGGGAATGGGAGAAGAAAGGCAAGCTGACTGCTCCAACGGAGTCAAAGGGAGCTTTGCCATCGACTTAAAAACAGAAGCAAGAACTGGCCAGAAGACCATGAGGTAATTGAGTAACTGTTCTCAGGACACCTGAAGAAAAAGCCCTTAAAAATGTCTCAGTACAAAAGCCACCAAATAAAGGAAACTGCCAGTTAAGACTATTAATAAGACTATTTTCCATAGTGCTCAATGAGTATAATACGTAACAGAAACTTATATAAAAAAGGAGAATAACATAGATAGACTTCCCTTTTAAAGAAGATATCTGTAAGAAGGCTGTACTAAGGAACTATCCATCTAAATAGCTTAGGGTCCAGTTGCTGATAGAAAAGCTCTACTGTACTCATTCTGAAAGCAAAATGAATTAGACTGTCATGATACTCATGCTGATCATTAGAGAACTACTTAGTTTTTTTAGCCTCTTTACTATGACAACAATCTTGGCAGAACAGATATATGGAAAAATCTTTGTTACATTCTGAAAATTCAAACTCTTCACAGAATCACAGAACGGAGGAGGCTGGAGGGGTCTCCAGGGGTCCAGCCCAGCCGCTCTGCTCGAGCAGGGTCATCCAGAGCGCGCTGCCCGGGACTGTGCCCATGTCACTGAAATGGCTGGAACCTACATCCTCTGTGAAAGGATGCAAAGAATTCAAAGTCTATCAGATCACAATATATTCAGTAATAAATATTGAAATAGTACATCTGCCATTTCAAATAAGATATCCAATCTATGCCTGTGAACTCCCTGTGACATTTAGAGCAATAGGAAGGAGAAGACTTTAAGACTGTGAGAAGTCAGTAAAGCTTGACAGAGTTCTTTAAAAATAAATACATAAATAAGCTTGCTAGAGAGTGCTATGTTCTGAACTTGTTATATTGCCTACAGGACTAACAGGGAAGAACAAAACTATTAACTTGTCCTGGAGAGGTAAATACAGTTTGGTTGAGAAGCTGAGAACATCCACTAGACAGAACTTCAGAGCTTTCTCCCTATCATGTAACAAGTGTAAATCAGTTTTTAAAGCAGTGAAACTTGTTTTGAAAAAAGGAACCATATAGCTAGGATCATTGATTTTTTGAAAAGAAGGTACACAGGAACTGAGGAAATTAACTTCTTCTTGGGTCAAAGGGACTTGGTAGAGCATTAAGTGTCTAACTGTTCTTAGTATTGGAGTAAAGCACAGGGAGAGAGATTAAAAAGAAATCAGGTAAAACAGTGAAAAGCCTGAAAAAATAATTTACAAGGTAGATATTAACGCACGCACAAAGCTTAGAAACTATTTCAAGTGAAACATTCTGGGATAGAATGTAGCAGTTTTGGAGTAGCTCTTGTATTCAACAGTTGAAGACAGTAAATGAGTATTTGCTGCTTGCACACATACACACTCTGCAAGACCTGAGATAAAAAATATGAATACCTAGCAACATGCATCTACTTGGGGGCTACAAGTAAAGGCTTATTATTTGTTTGACCTTTATTTCTTTCATTTTCTTCCTCTTCACATTGACTTTACATTTTGAGGAGCATTTCTAGCTTGAGGCTTGTATAAAAAAAGCTAAAGCCAATAATATTCAAGTTGGATCTCCATTCTTTTCATTACTGTATCTCATTTTCCCTTCACAGAAGGGAAATTCTGGTGATTAAAGCAGAGATAGAGCACTAATAACACAGAGATGAGAGTCTCTTCAAGCAGTATTCTCCCTCAAAACCAGTTCTCAAAAACAAACATTTACTTATCCTTAGTTTAACAATTATCTGGATTATCATACCACAAAAAAGCATATTTCTTAAGAGTCTTTCCTCTTTACTCACTTTTAACAAGATACTGTTTTTATCTCTCCAATCAATTTACTGATTATTCACAGAGCTTCTTACCAAGTAATTAATTATATAAAATCTGTCATATTCTTTGTTTTTGGCATTGATCCTGCGATGCTGCTTCTTTCTCATATGATCTTTGAGTGTGTTTTTGTCTCTGAAGATTTTTTCACAGTATAAACACTGCAAGCTAAAATAAAAAGGTAAACAGTTAACACGTGGAAGCAAAAGTAGTACAAAATAACATACTTAAATAAATTAGAGATATATACAATAGGATTAATCCTAGAACATGTGAAAGCAACTAAGTGAAAAACAGTCAGTTTATCTGGAAACAAAAAAGTATTAGTGGAGTCAACCAAACATGGAGATGAGGCACCACACAACAAATACTTAAAATGAAAACATGAATAATACAAACAACTTTACTGTTTGCCTCACACACAAAACAGGAGGAATGTCTTATTTACTAACTGCCTCAGTATATGAGAGGGCCACTGACTGGTTAAGAAACGAACTCTTAACTCACGTGTACTTATTTTGGACACCAACCTATCAGTAACTGTTTCTATGTAATATAGTGTACAAAAATATAATCCTGGATTCTTAATGTACACTTAAAACATTACATTTTCTATTTACATACATATATATGCATTTACATATAAATATACGTTTATATTTATATAGAAGATGATTTTTTTTCTTTTGATTCAACGTTAACTTCTGACTCAAATAGGAGATTGGCAAAGATGATCTGTGGACTTTGCAATCTTGAGAAATCAAATTCAGTAAATCAAATCATAACATATCTATATATAGATAGATATACACACATGCACACATATGTATCTATATATAAAACTCAGGATGGTGAATAGATTAATTTATAATGGTTACATTATCATGGAATATTTTCCAGAGCAATTGAAACGAAACAGAATTATATGCACTATCTTAAATTCTTTATTAAAGGTGGACAGGTTGATAAAATAGTTGTTCTCTTAAAGGTAGTATCATTAGATATCTAAAAGTCGAGCTTATAAAACATTATCTCATTGGGCTATGTGGACACTATAAAGAAAAAGTTTGCATTTTAGCCTAGGTGGGTATCCCTGAAACAGTAAATACAGAGATATCTGGCTAGCTCAAGTGCTAGCATATTTTTTCTTGCAAGGGGCAGCTTACATATTCCACCAAGATGGATACTGTTAGGGGACCTTAGGAAAAGTTATTTTTGCTAGGGGAAAACTGCCCTCCAAGAAAAACAGTTCCAATGCAATAAAAACTTTGTCATTGTGGCATGACATCTTCTTATTGGAGATGTTGGTTAGCAGCAGCCAAAATTAAAAAAAAAAAAAAAAGAAAGTGATGGGAAGGAAAAACAAAAGCACTTTAAGACACGTATTAAAAAGCACAGATATTAAAAAATTATGGCAGCTACAAATTGCTGCCTTTCATTGCACTGGAAGCAATTTCAGTAAGTGTTTTGATTGCAGGACTGGCTATTAAGGACTCCACCTATATGAAACCCTCAGGGTCTCCTACTAAATGATCAAGCTGCAATTTATCAGTGAGCAAGGTAACGCATCAGACAACACCAACAATAACATAAAATGCGTTCTTAAAATACCCGTCTTTGAGAGGGAGTCGGGAGAGATGAGGAACCATGTATGGGACCAGCAGAGAGCTAGGGTACAGGTTATTGACATACAGAGAGAGACAAGAGGAGATTGGTATAAGAACGCTAAGTGATAAAAGACATTTAACAAAAAGATGGTCAAGAGTGAGAAAGAACAACAGACTTGAGCACGCATGGGACATTACTGATGTCACTTGAAATGTGCTTGAAATGGAACTAATAACTGAAGCAGCAGACTCCACTATTCCAGAGAACACGCACTACAAAATGTTAGGAATTAGCTCGCAAGAAAGCCAAGAAAAGCCTTCCAAGGTTAACATACAAAAGACACATTGACTTATGATTTGTTCCTAATTACTCATAAATTCTGAATTAATTTTAACTAGCTTGCTTCTAAGGTTAAAGGAAACATGACTTAAGTCCATAACTTACTTGTCAAGCTTATTCTGCAATATAGCCAAAAATTCATAACAATTCACAATGTTATCTGGCAGCCCAATGTTAAAAGCATGTTCTCTTGCCATATGATTGAGAAGGACAGATCTACAAAAAAAAAAAAAACAAAAAAAACCCAGAACATTAAGTACTTTTTCATACATACAAGAATTATTCAATTTGTGGCTCAAACTACACTAATTGCTTTAAAAATGTACACAAGTCAACATTAAGTAAAAGCAATAAATGCTGTAGTCCCAGCTAGAAAAGGAACAGAAGTAAACTGAAATTGCAAGTTTTCAATCTCAGCCTTACTGAATGTTCCATCACACTTCGAGTGCTTAATCAACACACGTGAAATAGTGGAAAACTACGATGTAATTTTATTTTGATTGTCATTGTTAACAAAGCTCATTTATTAACTCAAATAAGCAAACCACGGATTTCAAATAACTGTCTTGAGAATCTTCTAAAAAGCTATTTTTCGGTTTTCTCTATGTTAGTTAACAAAATAAACCCTTGGGTTTGATATGTTTTTACTCAATTTTGTTCCCCACAGCACTAGCAACATAAAGAGGACTCAGAGTATTCAGGAACAAAAATAGTATATGTTCAAGTAAGTTACTTGAATAATGCAGGATAAAGTGGTTAATTTTCTTATTCCAGTTTCTCCTACAGCAGAGAGGGGCTTTAAAGAGCTCCTTAGCCAATTTTATATATAAATGGTGCAGCAAATCCTCCACGTAAATCAGGCTCGCAACTACCACTAAGACTCTCAAGTCTCTGCTCTCATCACTCTCTAACTCCCTAACCTCCCGACGGGATACATCTAAGCTTCTGCTGTTGGGCACTAAAGGAAAACCCATGTGTTTACATCACTGTCCTAGTGGGATTTTCAACCTCTCAGCACCAAGAGAAATCAGAGGATGAAATGATTTGGGGGCTAAATAACCTTGCCTTTACAACACTAGGCAGCAAAGAGAACAGGACATGCACCCAAAATGGGAGTGGGGACTCAAACTTGGGTTCTCCTGCCTCACCAGAGCACCAGAACTACCCAGAGTCAAGCAATTCCCAATTTTTCTTAATATGCAGTTATAAAAAGTCGAACCAAAAAAAAATAAAAGGATTGAAAGGTGAAGGGTGACTATTCAAAGAGACACTGCATTTCAAAGAAATAATTATTGATTATATCTTCAAACAATTCTGAGTCTTAGTGCATTACTCACTAGTCCTCTGAGTTGATGATACTTCAAATAATAAACAAAGAAGGTGAGCAGGTACAAAATAACCAAAAACAACAACAAAGTGAAGAGGTAAATATACTAACCTATTTCCTGTGAATTCCTGATCACAAAACATACACGTACTATGAAATCTTGTGTCATATCGCTCCTGCTGTTGCTGTTCTATAATTTCTCTCTATAAAAACAAAGGCATATAATTGTTCAATGAAAAAACAAAGATTTCATTACATAATTTCAGGCTTATTATATCTCAATATCCTTGTTGATAACAAAAAACATACAAAATTAAAACACGCAGCAGTCACAAATCAGTTGCAGTATGTGCACCAATGGAGCTGGAAAATTTCTAGTATTATACAAGTTACACAGAAAGTCCACAGTGAAACTATTTAAGTGATTATTTTATTGAACATACCAGTTTATTGTTTCTGCAATAGATCAGAGCAGATTTACCTCTAAGTTTGTGAATAACTACATAGAGTCCAAAGGAATTACACACTCAAAACTAAGTATCTCATAATAAGTTTGACAGATGACAAAGCGGGTGGCAGTTTCTGCAAGGAGCTATGGGATGCAGTGAACTCCCTGAAAAGGAAGGATCTTGGCCACTCACTTGCTTCAACTTAAGAGCAACAGGATAGAAATTTTAAAATGCTTGACCATAATTTTCCTAACAAAATGACATAATAAGTGATTTTTTTCTGGTGCTGTAACAGCAAGTGTGCTGTTACACTAAGGAGGGCACTTCAGATGGAAACACCATAGCTATGCGGAGAATGGGAGAGTCAGTGTTTGGATCTCAAAACTTAGCACATTTTCAGCCTAACGATGCACTACTCACTCTGTACTTGTTTATGTACTGATAACTGGAAAAACATTTATTTTCTATATAACACAGAGGTGCTGCTGTCCGCTCTCTGACATTCGGGATTCCGAGTGAAAAATTTAGGGGATTTTCTCAATGCCTTTATCTGCTTAGAGCCTGGTACAGCAAAGCTTTATGTATCTGGCCTATCAAGGCCAAATAGTTTTTAGCATCATTTTGTGTGGATAAAGACTCAAACTTGCCCATAGCCTACATGTAAGCTTACATTTAGCTAGGCCTGTTGGGTGAACTCCACAGAATTTAGAAAAGAAAAATAAAAAGAAGAGAAAAAAAAAGAGAATGAGAGAGAAATCCCCTTAAGCTACTGTTGTTACAGGCCCAAATGTGCCTGGATGAGCTGGAACTGGATCTGCCCATGCAGGTCAGCCTACCTCCCCACATCAAATTAAGCACTGTGAAGTACGCTGATTTTGGTCCAATAAATATGCTATCAGCTTTTCTTCTTCAAGAGCAGAATGCTGTTTTCAGCAAAGAACAACAGGACCAGTCACCCTGAAAATGCAAACTCAGAAAAAAAAACACCTTGTTTTTGCTTCTTAATGTACATTTCATTTTGTAGTCCCATGTAAATGCACCTACTGAAATCCCAGACTGTACTTTTCAGTGCCCTGCTGTGTTACACAAAATGCTAACTAACTGAAATATAAATTCCGATGTCTCAGGGCTGACTCCTGAAATAGATAAATGGAGCATAAAGCAGGCTACGAGAGTCTTTCAGCAGATATGCAATTAAATGAGACTATCTGTCTGCTCTACACGAGCAATAAACATCCTCAGCACATCCACAGGAACCGGGGCTCACATGGTGCCTTTCATCAGGTGTTGCCTTCTTCCACAGAGTGGTATGTCACATGCCATTTGGTTCATCTTAAATTGAAAGCATTTGCATGTAGTTTACATAATTCGTAAAATACAGCAGAAACAATGAAAAATGAAATCAAAAGATACCATATACAATTTAAAGATGAATAAAGCACGGGCTGAAAGCCTCACCTCCTGTGAACAATATTTCAAAATAGCTTCCAAACTGCACTCTACCATTAGGGAAGGAGGAGTCCTGCAACACTTGATCCCCATCTCATGTAAACTACTTACTAAAGCCCTGCTTAATGGTTATTCCTAGCTAAACCTGAGGGGGAATAAGATTCACACCCCCTCCTTCCTGAGGCAGCACTCATCCTACTGTGCTCTATCAGCCTCCTCATTTCCTCATGTGGGCACGTTTGGCAGCCGAAAGGCCAGACTCACATAGCGCCACTGTTGTATCAATTCTCTTAGCAAAGTTTTAAAAATATTTTCCAACTTAGGCACTCCTTTGACCATTTGTTTCCATCATTTACTGCAAGAAGGGACTTTCCAAAGCATCAAGGAAGTTTGGTGTTTGTACAGGTGAGGAGTTAGAAGCAGTGGCTCAAGGTAAGCACAGTGAAAATGAGAGCTCTGCTCTTTTTCCCTACAAACATTGCCAAGAATCCTCTATTTCCAACCCCTCTCTGGTGCTCTGAAGGGAAAACAGCAGTTACACCAAGCTGCATAAAACCTTCATGATTTTTCTGAGTGGAGACTTTCAGCTGGCCATGACAGCCAAGTTTGAACCCAAGATAAGAGGCAGAAAATGAGTGATTTACTTTAATACCTGCATCAGTTTTCTAACTGTTCTAACTGCTGGACTGTTAACACAAATCCATGCATAGTATTAAGAAAAAATAGCCCACTGCTTCAGAGGATTTTTGAAAACTCTGAGGATTGTGTGTCACATGAGAGTGACTGCAAACAATAGGACAAAGTTCCTGGAGGCAAGAGCAAACATCCCAAAATACACACATATTCCTTTTCTTTTTTCTATAATTAATGCAGGAATTGAGCACCGAAATGAAAGGCAATCCAAAGGACCACAACATTAATGAATCAAATCATGCAGATTGATTTCAGGCAGTTAATTTGCACTGCTATCAAGACACCAAAACCTGCTGCCACATCCTTTTCAGAAATATGCAGCAATAAATGTGGCAGTGTCAGACCACACAGTCCCACATTTCCAAGAGAAATAAGTTGAAGTAAGTAAAAATATTCACTTTTTTTTTTATTCACATCAAGATATGTACCATTTTAAGGTGCATATCCTAAGAAAGAGAAAAATCACGCAATTTTGATGTGATTTTTTTTGATAAAAAATAAATTAATATAAAAATAAGCAAATATTTCCTTTTAGACTTGAAGTTAAACTCATTAATCTTTAGTTATGAAAAAATCAGTTTCAGTTCAGAAAACTATGATTCTCTGGTTACAAAAAGATGGTCTTTGGTCCCAAGTTTGCCCATATGAACCTGTTCAGCGAGTACTAGACCCAAATATTGTCTGTTGAATAACTCCCTACTCTCCTCTCTTTTTATCTTTATCTGCAGAACTTAGAAGTTCTGTCAAAGATTTGCCCTTCATTTTTTTCTGTCATATTGTATGGTTTGATTAAAAAAAACCATTATTTTACTGAAGACTGACAGAGAAGTTGTAAAACGGAATCACTGAGAAAACAGATACCCACACTGATATAAAACAGAACGTAAATTATAGATATTTTTGATCTAAATTCTTCCTTCCACAAAACAAAGGAGGCTTATGAGATCATCCATGCATTCACACAGATAAGTACTTTAAATGTCACACTCTTAGAAGCAAATTTTAGTGCAGAGCCTAGGACAATGAAGCAGGAGATCTGACTGTGGTGGTTGTTGGTCTCCTCCACAAAAGCTTCAGAAAAATTCTGTAGGACATGAGTGCTTGATCACTTCAAACATGGCAAATGGAAACTGTATGACTGATGATACTTATATGCAACAAAAATTGACAGGTGCCTTGCATGAGAACAACAGGTAATCAGTAAATTCATATTTGTTTTTTCCCATTTATCAGTCTGGAAATAGCTCTTCAGTAGCTCTGCCTTATAAACGCTCATATGTCACTGATTTAGCATAAAAAAACAAACCAGATCACAAGGTAACATCTGTGCTTTAACAAAGAAAAACCCATGGTAAAGACATGCGAGTGCATATACCAGGATGACCATCTTTAAACACACCAGCACACTCAACTGATAACACGTAAGAAATGTGATCATTTGCAAAACAATTTGTAATTTGGACTTCAGAAATACAAGACACTTTCATGAGCTCAGTATAAGGCTGTGAGGAGTCCACACTTTCTCTTCGGAGGTGGTAGTTCAAGGTGGAGTAAAAGAATGTGCCTGTTGCTCTCCCTGGAAGCAATATTTTGGAAGAAATTACCAACTTTTTTCTGGAAGTGCTTAAATGACTTTTCATATTGCAAATGACAAAAAAAAAGCAATAAAAAAGCAACAATAATGGGAAAAAAAGCAAAAATAACACACTTGAATGACAGATTTTTTTAAATACTACTTAAACCTAAGAGATCTGATCCACAGAAACACTAGGAATAATTAAATTAGAAAGGTCATTTCCATCATGGAAAGTGCTCTTCACATTCTCACTGTGACTTTTGCATAAAATTACTCCAGTCTCCATAAGTATTATACAGACAGGTCTCAAAGTAAAAAAAAAAAAAAAAAAAAAGTTTTCTCTAATTTTTCTCTAATGTCCCCAAAACTGAATTTGAATTGAAACTCTATAAGCACTGTGTATGAGCAAGAATTCACACTGATAATGAGTTAGGGAGGAAAAATGCACATTTACAGCTAGAATGAACTTTCCCTGAACAATTACTTTGTTCCTTTAGTCCAAAAGACATTCTAGACAAAATAGCTCCATATGGTAAGACCCAGAACTGACTCCATTGGATGCCAGAAGTCATGGATTCAGGATACTTGTTTTAGGGCAAATTACTATTCCTATATTATAATTCATGCTAACCCTCCCTCCAGCACACACTGCACCCCAGGTACTACGTGGTCTTACTTTCCTGCTCTCTCACTGCTTTGTTATCATAATCCCCCTTTATTAACAGGCCCCTCACAAACGATTTATTCTATTTAAATTCATAGCTTTAATCAGTTACAGAAAACAGCCACTTACAGCCAGTACTGAGAACAAGTTTTGCTGCTTTTGTTTCCAGCCTGATAAAAAAAAAAAAATGTTGGTCCAAAAGTTTGCCTATTCTTCTAATTACTTTAGCCAATCTGACAAAAGAAAATCCCTCTTTCTTTCTTCCTCTTTTCAATAATCACAGTCCTCCTAAGAGAAAAGAACTTCAGGTAGAAAGTATTACTCTCATTCCTCAGTGCAGCAAACCATGTGTGAAGTGGAGTACTGGATACTGCACTGCAGTCTGTTAAATGGAAATAGCGAATAATGGCACTATATGTCATTTTATTTTTTGATTTTAAAATGTCCAGGACAAAAAAAAAAAAAAAAGAGCAAAGTTCAAAGTTTCTTTTCCAAAGATTTAAGTACACCAATAGTCTCAGCTTTAAGTGTGCATACTGGACTGAATCAGAGCAAAAGCCTCTTTGAGTTTGAACAATATTGCTAACATCTGTCTTGCCCTTTCTGGTCCTAGAGTCTTCGTTTTGGCCAACAACTACAAATACAGTGTATCATACAAATCATTATTTGAGAGGAGTTTAAATTGATTTTTTTTATGATAATAAACCCTTTGGTTAAGTAATTTGCCTAAAGGTGTTTCCTTGAAGGGGAAACTTCATGCCTCCTATAGTATGAAGCTCTCAGACATCTGAATCAGCAGAATCCTATCGCACTGAGCACACTGTGCTCACCACTGTTGATCCAAATAAGTTTGGATTGGAGTAATAGTGGTTAGAAACTTTGCAATAAAATACACATTTTCTCCTAGGCCAACACATAAACACACAGTGTGCATCTCTAGTTCTAATTTCTTCCAATTTAAATAAGAGTTACATTTCCCTGCTGAGCCGCTCAGAGAAACTAGCACTTGCTGTCGGCAAGGTAACCAAGTGAAACCCATTCTTTAAAAAAAAAAAAAAAAAGCAACAAAGAAACCCACACAGATCACAATAAGAAACTGCTGATACACTTTACTGCTATTGAAAAACCCACAAAACAGCATACTGAGACAAAGACTAGGACCGGGGAGACTGCACCACAGTCTCTAAAAAGGGACCAAGCACATTATTTGATAATTATATACATCATTAGGATAAACTACCTTTAGAGTAAGAGAATTAAATTTCTCTTTTGTGTCTACAGTTTCTTCAAATATTATCTTTTGATTATGTTCATAGCTACTAAGTGGGAAAAATATTTATATTAAAAAATTCAGCATCAGAGACTTCACCTATCTGAAGACTTGCAGTCTTACCCATATAGCAATAGCCTCTCTCATAACCTCTATATCAGCTTCTCTCCTTACTCAGTGTTCATTTCTCCCACTTCAAACAGTCCTCTCTTGCCTTTTGAGTTCAGAAGAAAATCTTCTAATTCTGTAATCACTACCAAGTCCTCTTCAGCATTGCATGGGGAGCATCTTCTCGCTAATACTGTCAGAGATGCCTGCTGAGGATGCCCTGCTGTAAAGTGCATGGAAACACAACAGTTCCATCAAGACAAGACACCCAGCCTGGAGAACACTAAACCCTTCTCAAGGCAACTGTGCACTTCTCCCTTTCATGAAGTGAGCTTGAAAACAAACAGTTCTGGACCTACAAAACAGACTGGCCAGGCACATTGAATCCCATGTCAAAGACAAGTCACTGAGAAAAGGAAGATGATGGCACTGGAGACCTACCTTTGGGAAAAGGAGGAGTGGAAAGCAATGGTTATCCAAGACCTGCTGCCCATCTGGTGATGATATTTAGATGACTCCAGTTCATCTGGTATAGACTGATCAACCAATTGGGCACTCCTGGCATTCAGATGAGAAGCTAACACCAAGTCTGGGAGAATTAAGTCTGAAAGGGAAGGGGTGTTGTCTTTCTGAATCCTTTTGCCTGAGGTCAAGACATAGACCTGAGGTCAAGACATAGACCTAGACTGATAGATACTGAAGAGCATTTAGGATCACCAGCCTTTGGATATGGAAACAAAGGCTATGGGTGAGTCCACCTGACAAGACACCTGACAAAGAATGGGCAGAGCACACTAGGAAATCAGTTTGTCAGCTAATGAGGAGACCTTTATGCTAGGTTTGAATAGACAGCAACAAAAACCCAGAGAGAAATAAGAGCAGTGAACTATTGGAAAAACAGGAAACTGGGGAGAAGATGCTGCTGCTAGTGGAGACAGAATTTAAAAGGGAAAAAAAAAAGGGATAATTGGCTGAACCACAGATCCCGTGGCAAAGTGACTGAGATGCTAGAGTACAGAGACGGAACTGCAACTTAGCTGGCACTGCAATAACTCGGCAAGAGTCTCAGGATTGTAATAGGGGTATTGCAAGTTTACTGTGAAAACTCAGAGGCCCTGCCTGCTCCTGAGTGCTGTGTTGTATGGTAAATTGCCTCTTAGGAAGATGAAGAATATGTATATTTTCTGTGCCTTATCCTAGATTGCAGTCTGGTCTGAAGAACTTGGCTTCTAACTGCAAAGCAGAAATTACCAACTGGGATGACTGTCGTGGTGTGAAAGAAATACCTACTGAATTTTAGATATGGAGGTAATAACACTGACAGGATCTGTAATCATTCTAAGTGTTGCATTATACAAATTCAGACTAGCCTGATGCCTCTCAGTGCATAGTTTCAATTTTGTTTGTGTTTGAGACAAACTGGGGATCAAGACTATGGTCTTTTTTCCCCCCCAGGGGACTGTATCTGTTTGGTGTTACAGAGCCTCGTCAGCTGTTTCATCAGCTGTGCATTCTAGCCTAGTTTGGGCTCATTCCTTGCTCTCTCTCAGTACACTACAGTGACCATGATGTCCGAACACACCATTCACCCCGGCCAACTCCTTTGCTGCAAGCAGCCTCAGACATTCCTAAATTGGAGTTTCAAAACTGCTAACTGAAATGCACTAGCTAGCATATTTTAAAGATAACATTTGTCCTTGTTAGGCATGCTGCTAGAGACAGCAGTTAGGATTCAGTCTGCAGAAAAATCAGCAGAAGTTGTACAGTTCTGGTCTGTATTCCGTGCATCCCACATGGGTCCACTTGCCAGCTTACTCTTAATTGCTGGGCTTGCCTGGAGGTAAAAGACTTTACAAAGCAAAATAACTATTTAACTTGCAAGTCAACACTCAGAGTGCAGCAAAAGGAAGTGAAAAACTAAACAGAGTTTATTGCTGAAACTAAAGCTGTGATTTCACTGACCCCAGCTATAGCCACAGCTCAATTTCACAAAATCCTTCTATAAAAACTGGAGATACAATTCTGATATTTAAAACAGCGTTAATAACAAAGGCTATTTCACCTCCATAAACAAGACTGCATTTCTTTTCAAACTTAATTACTCTGTAAACAAAAAACAGCACTTGCTTTAGGCTAAATCATGTGCTTCACTCTAAATTTGTGGAAACATCTATTTCCAGAGCAGATGGGGTGACTCAGCTGCCAGCAGAATCTGTGCTCCCTGGACACAGGCAGTAGGGAGAAAGCCCAGATGCAATAAAGCTGTGTAGTGCAAAACACTGCAAAACCAGAAATACATGCCCTTCAAAAAAGAAAAAGTACAGGCCCATGTGCAGCAGCCAGGAGTTACTCTCAAATAGACATTTCTATAGAAACATTAGATGTGTGGCCAATAACGACCCTCTTTCCCCCACCTCAGCCCACAGTCCCAAAGAGTATTATATACTTTTGGGAAGAAACTCATGGGGACATTGCATGTGCACGAACAATATGCAGGGTGTCCCTGACAGCCTCAAAGGGACTGTACTAAATTGGAAAAGGGAGAGAAAAGTGCTGCAGTGATGGAGGACCATTAAAGAACCATCCTCAGCCTGGAAGATGCGACTGAGGGAAGACACAATGCTAGGTACGAACACCATGAAAGGCGTGGGTAAGGTCTGAGGTTGGCAAGAAAAAAAGGGCTGTATTATTAACACAGGGTGTACAGGTAAAATGTTGCTGGTCCATGAAACTCATCAGCTGCTGGTCATTAGAACTGGGAAAATATTTTGAGAAAGAATCAGGTAAAATTCTTTCAGTTCTGACTTATCGGCTCAGAAAAGGGTAAAAAAAACACCAGCCACTGCTGCTCTCCAGGATCAGATATTGATCTACGAGATCCATTTTTACTGAACCAGGATCGGGCCTTTTATGAGGAATTGCAGCAGAAACGTGTTACGCACAGGTGCATCAGCTGCTTTTTTCTTAGCCCATGACAATCCAAAGGACCTACACAGGCCTGGAGGCTGCAGCAGTGGCAAGGGCAACTCCATGAACCTGTCTGAGTGGTAGAGCTACCACGACTTCTTGCGAGAGCCAGGAAAGGATGGGTGGCACTTCCTGAGCATTCACCAGTCCAGCATGGCAGGCTGCAGGTTGTACTTCAGCCAGCAAATTAAAAGAGTGAATTTCCCTAAATTACACCATGGGACTATCTCAAAAACAAAACAAAAACCCCACAATATAGGTAATTCCTTACCAGCCTCTTTTGCTGAAGCTGTTCTCTAAGTAATCTGTCTTCTGGTAGAACATCACATAGAAGAAAATAATTGTCCTGTTCTTCTGTTAAGGAGATTAGGAAGCAAGGGTAAGATATTTGCTTTGAATATTTGAGGCATGTAATTTGCTAAACCTTCAGGGTGCTTTCAGAATGTTAGATGATTTTTTTACTTTTAAAAATCAGTTATTTTGTTTTCATAATTTATTGAAACATACTTATGTATTTTTATACACATATTTTTACACATTATCTAACAGCCTTCGTCAGTAATTACACATACACTTTTGATCCTAAACTGAATTGTATTTATATCATTTACATTATAGTACAATGGGCAAAATACAGCATAGATTTCCCTCTCTCCACTTTTATTCTCTTTTATGTTGGTTCTTCTGGTGCCATCAAAGCAATTTTAATCATTGATATTGGTCACAGTTTAAAGTCAGCATGAAAGAAATAAATGAGCTTTAATTCTATCTTGAATATGGGATTTTAAGTTATTTTTCTAAGAAAGAGTTAGTAGCCATATTATGTCACAGCAGCAGATTTGTCAAGTACAGTCTTTGGTCTCCTGCAGCAGCCCAGACAACTGCATGGCTGCAGTCTTCTTTTCGTAACATGAAGATGTTTTCTCCTAGTGTTTTGGAAAAATAGCAAGCATATTGACAGGAAAAAAGGGATCATGTTTGTGGCCTGGATGTCCGGAAGAGGTAGTAGCATGAGGAAGGGGGGACGGTCAGGGTGAATTTTGAAAGACAGATCAATTGCAATGCATTTCAGTATTTCTGGAAAAACTGTCACCATTTATTATGCAGTGAGTGGCAAGGCTTCCTTAGCCAAGGTATGGAGGAGCACTGCTCATAGGACTCACGATCTGACCTCATGTCACCCCAACAATTAAGAAGGTACTTGAGTCCTACCTCGCTCAGCACAGTGCTGAAGTGCAATCCTATCAAAAAGGTAAGTTTAGACATGCGGTTAACAGTTACACATGACTTCTGGGGTGTTCTGACCTAGTGTCAGACTCCTTCGTGCTTAGCTCGATCAAAGCTTCAGTACATGCCATAAATTATCACACGACCTGATCAGTGGAGAGTAGGTAAGATACCTACCTAGTGGAGCTGCTGAATTTGTTCTTATGACACTGCAGAAGTCTGTGATGGGCTGCTCTGTGAACCTCTTCTTCCAATACAAGATGTATCTTTAAAGAAAAGCAGCAGAAAATTAATAAAGGAGGGAATATAAAAAGTTTCATAAACAGTAGATTGCTTCTCCTTTTTTCCATCCTTTAAATTCTTAGAGTGCTTGTCCCTTTTTTTTTTCTTTTTAAAATCCCTGTTCATTTTTTCCTCCTTTAATCTGTCTTTTTCTGTTCACTAAATTTATTCAGCTTCATTAAAACAGGGTTCAGCTTCCCTGCCAAACCAAGTGCAGATATCAGTAAAAAAGATATGCCATAAGCTCTTTATAAACAATGTGACCTATTCACATCTTTAGACAGAAATGCCACCCAGATGCATCTTTACTGAAAAGATGTGCTACAGGGGACACTCCAATTCCCACAACACTATGCTCAGTGTTCTGCAAGATGCAGACAAGAAACTAAACTCAGTGAAAACACAAACTTGTCAAAAGTGAGGTTTTGACAGGTCTCCTGTGGAACTACAATGAAAACAGTAGCTTGGCAGAGAACTAGAAAGTCAACAAAATGAAATCCCCAAGCACCTGGGGGCAGGCTGGGCTATCAGGCAAAATAAGGAAGCCCCTTAATACATCTTCAAAGTTGAATCCATTGAATAAAGTTGAAAAAGAAAACAAAAAAGAAAAACAAAGAAAAACTCCTTGCTTGTACAATCTTTGTGCTATAGCAGCATTGACAGATTCCCAACTGAGATTAGGGTCCCACTGAACTGGAAGCTACTGTCTAATTAAGAAGAAACCATCACTTAAAATTATATGAGAAGGGAAGTAAGCAGCTGTTGAACTAATTATTCAAAATCTTACTATAAAAAAATCTGCACATATGTAAGTGCATGGCCACCCACGACTAGTGCATCAGTGATTCTTAAGATGAAGGCCAGTTACTCAAAGATGCTTTCTATTCACATGTCATCAATTTAGGGAAAACAAAAAGCATAAAAATTCAGACACCATTTTTATTTCTATACAGAAATATATATTTCTATATATTTATTTCTATACAGTTGTAGTCATTCAGATTGGTACAAACTAAGAGTTTAGTTCCAAGAGCTAAAAGAGCCTATAGTGGTTTGTACTAACTCTATGATTTATCTTAATTCATGAGAGCTTTAATTGCAGCAGCCAAGGAATCAGCACGTGTTTGTCTCTACTAACTCTGACCCAGGTTAATCTCTAGCACAGCACACAGCTAATGGCAGCACGAATTGCTGTAGTGCATTCAGAGGCATCATTAAATGTCCACAAGTGAGGGGTGAGCATTTTGCTGCTCCCCTGCCTGCTTCAGTGATCAGCATGCGATTAAATATTTTTGCTGCTACACAGAAATGCAAGTCTTCCAGGAAAAGTCCTCCCTGAGTTTTTAGGACATAAACTTGCAAGTGAAAAGAATTCAAGATGCCATTTAGTCTCCCCTCTGCACTGAAATAGCACTGAACACTACTCAGACAAAAATCTTACCTGACCTTAACCTCTGTGCCATGAAGCTTATTGTTAGAGGATTTTATATAATAACATTTAATGGAACTAGTCAATGCTTACTCCTAGCCAACTCCTAGTCAAGTTCTGAGGGACAGAGAACGTGGTCAGTGTCTTCTGATTTTTATACCCCACTCTCCTGCTTAGCATCTCAGATTATTCTTTTTCTTGTGTGTGCGTGTGTGTGCAGTTACTACACTATTCTACTGATACTGAGCACTGCGATTAAGTGAAGGTAGATCCCAGAGTTACAGCTCCACTATTTCTCATTCTGGAGCCAACTTCTTTAAGATCTGCTTACTTTCCAGTTGCATTAGCATCAAAAAGAATCTAAATAGACATTTTCTTGAAAAAGTGATTTTAAAAGACATTTCTATTAACCCAGGATAATCCACCAAGTGCTGTTCCATTACTGAGCAGTTATGATCCCTTTATTTACCGGAGGGAGCTAGCATTATTGCCAAGGAACATTGCATTCTTGCTCTGGTTGCCTTCAGCGTAAAAGTAAACAAAAAAGCCAGTGTCCATTTTCAAATTTAAGTGATGTTAAGCTCATACTTCTGAATAAGGGTTTATACAGCTTACAGTTCCCAAATTTCATCTTAATCTTTCATTTTTGCATCTTGACACAAGTTATTGGCTTTGGCTGAGTTTCTCATCACAGAAGACCTACCAAAAATGTCCTTTAGGTAGTAAATAAGGTAGCTCAAGTTAACACTGCAACAGAAATACCTGCAAATTGGCAGGTATCATCCAGCCTTGCGACTGGAGCACACGTTATCGTGTGTGAAAACACAAAGCCAAGCTGGTGCTTGCACTGCCAGCTGGGCCTGGGTCAGCTATGGAGCAAGTTAGGAGTTAGGGAGGCAAATGTGACCTGCCGGGATGCTCAATGACACGGCTGGGGAAGGAACCACAGTTCCATGTAGATCATGGCTTGGTATAGTTAAGTAAAATGTCATGCTGTGGTGAAACACTGGCATCCTTAAGATGGAGCAAATGGATTTCATCCAGGAATGTGAGAGTTCATGTACTGAGGAGTTTCTCATTACAAAACAGAGCTTTCGGAAGTTGCACAGCAGTAGAAATAGTCTTGACCATAACAAAACCAAAATTGGAAGCGTCGATTGTCTAGAATATATGTTATAAAATAAACAGTTTTTTTAAGATTGTACATAAATTGTTGATTAATAAAAGCATCTGAAAAGTCACTATGATATGGAAAACATTTTTTAACACATTAATTGTCCTGTATCTAAATTATGAACTCTCCTCAACCAAGCAACATCCTGGAGGACTGAGGAGAAACCGCCTTACAATCCAGCAACAAAACAGCATAAAAAAAACAAACCCTCCCAAAACATACAGTATTTAAAAAAAGACAATCCCTGGGTTTCTAAATCCCTGGGTTTTTATGATACTTGCACATACATGTACCCATTTTAACGCCTAAAATCCATTACCTTCGAAAATCTGCAACCAGTTTCACATCTGCTATGACCAGCTTGTGTTCAATGATCATGTGCTTGAGGAGCTGGCTTTGTTCTGCTAGGAGGTAGCACTCTTTGCAGAAAATGCAAGGCACATAGGGGGAGGTTTCTGCAGCAGCACCACCAGCTGGGCTTTCTGGCAGAGACAGAGGCTCCAAAATACTCTCTGTATCTAAGATAAATAAATAAAAATTAAATTAGCTTTGATTAAGAAAAATATGCATCAGAGTACTTTTTGGCAGTATAGGTAAAACCTGGGAAAGCTTTTTTTGTTTTGTTTTCACTTTGTTACATGGATGCCTCTAGCAACAAAGGTTTGGAAGCAAGTTAATTACATTATTTCCAGGAGAACTGTGTGAAGTTCAAACAGGCTAGTGCTTGAATATCTGCTCCAAGTGAAATTCCCAACTGACATCAAGTCAAAGCTCATCAGCAGCAAAGTGCACTGCTAATTACAACAGGATGGAAGTGATGAGAAGTTCAGTGATGAGAAGCCTTCTTTTCTTCCTTTAGCTCCCCAGCCTACCTGCTGACCAAAATGAAGGTTGTCTGTGTCACATTCCTCACACTATCAGCAGGGCTTTAGACTGAATAGATTTTTTTTAATGCGCACTTACCTAACTATCCTTTTATTTACTGCACAGTACATAATCGTTTTATGATCTTTTATGGGCTGTATATTTGACTTATCTTTTTCCCATTAGGATCCTTCTTATTCCTCTACAAGAAAGCAAAAGACCATTCTTGCTAAGGTTTACTGCTACATGAAAACCTAGGCCTACCAAAATGCTTCCAAGCTACACGTGCACTGAAGAGGGGCCAGGACTGCCCTACGTGGAACGGTTAGGAGCCTCTGACGACATTATCCTGCACGTCTGGCCATAGGCTACTCACACACACAGCAGCCTGAGGAGGTGAGTGAGAACTGACGCTCTCCTTGCTCACTGGTATCTGACTTCAGTGGGTGGACGGAGCACACAACACTGCAGGAACATAGCTGCTTCCTGCCTACCCAAGTCAAAACACTGGCCTGGGAGATGCGTCCTCCCCACCACTTAAACAGGAGCAGTGGAAGTTTCCAAGCTCTCCTACTGGTGTGTGAGTTGGTGGAATTCAATAGGCTACGCTGTGAAACTAACGGATTTCAACAGCTGGCCCGTGAGCCTGACTGAATTGCAGGTGTCTGGACATGAACTGTGGCCTTCACTTTCCTGACAAATCATATCTCAGTCTTCCGTATGGATCTATATTGGAAATAAAGAACCAACTTCGAGCATACATATCTTAAAATCTAACTACACTGACTTCTGATAGCAGAAGGGCAGTAAAAGCAAACAGTAAAAACCCACAAATACTTTCTTTAAAAAAGGAAAGAAAAAAGAAACTATCACTGCTCTTCTTGACTCTCAAGACAATATTAACTTGTGTAGCAGGTGAATGAACCCCATGTTTCTGAGCTCCTACAGTGAAATAACCACCTTAGGGAGGCATGAAATTTCTGAAGATCTCTAAAAACAATAAGAAAAGTTAAGGAAATCTCCCCTTGCCTTACCCCAACTCTATCATTTTGTTCAGCAAGATTTTTAGAATGTGTTAGTCTAGAGGTAATTTAATTAACAATATTTATCAGCTACATGAATCAATGTGTAACATTTCTTGCCTTACAAAATTCATACATTTACAACATTATTAATTATTTAGATCTGTTAAATCTGATAACTAGCCCACCCAGGAAATTTGAGGAATAATTTAAAAGGTCGTAACCTTTTAGCTCGTTCTTCCCCCCGGGAAAGGCCCTGCCAGGGTGCACAGACGCCTTCTTGGGCGCGCAGAGCAGCCGGCCTGGGCCCACGGCCGCCCCGCAGCGATGGGGCCAGGCTGCAGCTAGCAGAAAAACACAGCAAAAAAGCGCAGGTTTCATGGGGTCTGTGCTGCTCATGGAACAACACAGCAGCCCCAGGAAACTGTTAAGGGCTTCTGCTCATGATACAAGTGCTGTTGACAGCCTAACATTTTTTTCTCCTAGTTTTATCGGTACTTTAGCCTATTCCTTTCTCCCAGGTATTTCTTCATCAAACTGGGATATGTACAGACTGTTTATTTCTTCTTCTTTTTTTTTAATAATTGCAGCTGCTACCCTTGATGATGTAGCATTTCTTGTGAAAAGACCAGCACTGCTAAGTGAAACTGATTTTACCCACAAGACCTGGCTCTGTGAATTCCTACAGTTAGTACTGCTCTGCAGCCCAAAGAATCATTAAAACATGTTTACAGAGAAAAACAGAGCAACTTAATTTTCCTCTGCAATTGTTGACTCTCATGCCAAAGGAATTGAGACGACAGTCTGAGCCAGTTCAGCTGTGCCCAGTGAGCAGCTAGGCAGCTTTTTGGTCATTTTTGGTTTAGGTCTCTTGCAATGACCTATTTAGACACTCAGAGGAATCCTAATAAGCAAATGCCTATCAGACTCAACAAACTTTCAGAAAACAGGCATACAGCGGAGAAAGTACTACTCAAAAAGGAGCAGTTTAGCAATTTTCTTGGAAGTAGCAGTTGTTTGCACACGAAGAAAAGGTTAAAGATGAAGCTGTTAACCTTTTAGTGGTGAGCTGCGGAAAGAAACAAACAAACAGCGGTGGAGAAGTTCTTGATGTCCAAAGAAATTAGATAACAGATAAAAGAGATCACTAAATTAACAGGTTAATTTAAATAGAAACTACTGGACCACTGTGGCAACTGAAGAAGCTAATATAATTTATAATAAAAGCACTTGAAGGAGGATGTGATGAGAAAAAGGAATCTATGTGACCATTCTTGCCACATCTGCTGCAAAAAACACTAAACAAGAGGATAAATGCAAAGAGCTGGACAAAGATGCACAACCTTTAGCACAGTTCTTAATGGATTAGCACAGAACACAAACATTACGATTGTACAAAGATAAGCATATATTGAAATCTCAATTAGCTGCAAAAGCAGCTAATTTTGCTGCTGTCCTGGAGCAGAGTGATCACAGGTACTGAAGGAGGCTGTTGAACTGTTACTCACTTTCCTTTTCACCTGTAATGAACTGAATACGCTCACAGAAAAGCGTGCTAAGTGCGTAGGCAGGAGGAGGGAAGGTACAGCTACAAGCAGTGAGCTGGTACAGCTACAGGCAAGGAGGTGCAATAGGACTTTCCTCTTTTAGGATGCAAAGCTGGTTAACAGATTCAACTGTCCCATGGAATTCACATCTGTGAAACGAAGAATGTTTCTTTAAAAGCATTACACACATAGGAAAACAAAACACTAATATTTTAGCATTGTGCTTCCTAAGAACATCCAGCATTACTGCTTGAGTTCACAAAACCTCCTTCTCTCTGTGTGGGCCTACAAAGCTCGCTTATCTCAGCAAGAACCGTTGGGCTCAACTCTTTTTGGCTGTACATCTGAACTACGTACTCGGCCTAGACTGGAGGACTAACTTAGTACTGGGGCATAAACTACACTCTGAAACTAGACAGTGGAGGCACTACAGTCCAGTTCCACAAAAACACCCCAGGCTAGAGCATTACAACCCCTAACTCGCACGTGCTGGCCCTGGGGTGGAATCTGAGGCCTTGGTTCAAGTGCCAGAGCTCGGGGAGAGGCACCCGGCAGGCAGAGGGGGAACTCCCTAGGATAATCTGCAGGGGTGCTGAGAGGCACTTACACCCTTCTTGAAGCTTTGCCGACAGATAAAAAGTAATGAGAATCATGAAAGAAATGACACGAGTCCAATAACTAGGGCTTTTATCCAGGAAAGAAGAAATCTCGTTCCTTTTGCAAAGATTAAGCATTTTTGCCAGCAGCTATTTATTATCAGATGGAGAATACAACTGAAAACTCAAGACTTAGTGCATACTGAGAAATTAACTGGCAAGAGAGGATTTCATGCATATTGGCTTAAGACTTGGATATTTACAGGTTTCATGTCATTTTGCAGTTTGCGGCAAAACAGAGTTTTACACTGAAGTGTAAATATAAATACAAATATGAATATGATGTAAACACAAACATACACACTATACATTTAATAAGCCCACTGTTGGTAGCACAAGGATAGTGAAACAAAATAAGAACATCTGCTGGAATGCTAAGTGTCTTTCTAATTAAATCCAGTAGTTGAATGAATCAATTCATTACCAAAAAGCTTGGTTTATTATCACATTAATACAGCTGGTTAATATTATGAGGAGATTAGTAGAACTTGAAACAACCTTAAAACAGAAATGAATGCAACAAAAGATCTGCCCACAAATAAATGAGTCTAAACAATGCATAAAAGACAGGCTTTTCACAGGTGAAAAGAACAAAGGAGAGGAAAAAATAGCACAGGAAAACAAAGGAGGGGCAGCAAACCTGGCACTGCATAACAACAGGGTAACAGATGCCTCCAGGAAAACAGAAAGGTTGAGCATCCTCCTCCCAGCACACACCATTTTTAAGGCAGGAATATATATTTATCAAAATGATTAAAACCCCACACATGTTCTATTAGGGAACCAGGCTGAATTCCTATTGTTAATTCTGCCCAAAGCAGTGCCACATCCAAAAATCTCCTGGAAATAAGTAAATTTGAAGCTTTTCCTAGTCACACTTCTTGAACTATATAATATCATAAAATACTGGCTTGATGCTTTCAATATACACATGGTAGCTTCCCTGCATGGCAACCTTGGCACTGCAGTATCTATTTATTGGCACAGCTGCATTCTCTCATTTGTGGTCATATTCTTGGAAGAGATTTCCTACTGATTACAGGATTTTTCCTTTGTTTTCTAGAGTATTAAAGATGGATGACTAATGACTTGCCAAATAAACACTATTTTGAAAACAAAACTCAGAGTAAAAGATGAAAAACCCACTGTCATCATCCTCATCAACAGCACATGCAAAACATGTTCCTCACTGAAAGAATCAATATACATAACTATTTCCTCACTCTCTATATTAAAACACTCAAGTGCTTCTGTTAATTTGAATTATCTTTCAATCTGTGTTCATGAGGAATTATTTAGCTACTACTTCTGCTTGTTAAGACACCTGCAATGATAAATGAGAACTAGTTAAAAAGTCCATGTGCTCTAGGAGACAACATATCCTGTAGCTTCCCTGAGGTCAATCAGTCTTAACCCTCTGCAGTTTTTCATTGAATGCAAATGAGTACTTCAAAAGCTCACTTAATCCTACAGCTAAATCTTTCCAGTTTTACAGAAATTGTACTCTTCTGTGGCATCTGCTATCTGGGAATATGAGCGTTTTATTCCATCAAAGTGACAATTTGAAGAAAACCTGTAAGTTGCCAAATCCTAATATCTCAGGATAGTTTCTTTCTATAGAGCAGGTGTCTACTGGGAGCTGGAACTAACAGAAATACAACTGCGCTTAATAGCCATATTTAACAGGGCTGCTCTGTGGGGAAGCTTAGGATGCTGCCGTTTCATTAGCATTAACAAGTGTTGCTATGGGTACCGGAGTACAGGCCTCACAATCCAAGTGAATACAAGTAGCGGGAAACCGATTAATAAAAATGTAAAGTGTTGGAAGTTAATAAAACAAAACCAATGCGCTTGCCAAGAAGATCATGATTAAATAATAAATTACATTATTGCTTAGTTCACCGACAGGTATATCCCACTGCTTGTCATGTTTTGCAAAAGCCAAAACAAGACAAAAATCTGCACGAGTAAAAATTAAAAGCAAAGTAACAACGCTGCTCTCACATTGAGAGCAACACACACACAGGCACACACAGAGGAAACTGGTCCTACTATGTATTCACAGCAACATGTAAGTGCTGATGATAATATGTAATTTATAAAAATCTAACATATTGTAGACAAGTTCTGTGCAAGCTCAGAGATGTATAACACCTCGCGTCTGGATAAACAGCATGGATTGACATCAGTGTAAGTAAATGTGGGGCCAGATCTCTAGAATATGAAACTATATCCACCTCAGTAATTTTGCATGATTGTCTCAGAGTCACAGAATGGTTGAGGTTGGCAGGGACCTCTAGAGATCATCTAGTCCAACCCCGCTGCTCCAGCAGGGACACCTGGAGCACATGGCACAGGGTGGCATCCAGGCAGGTTGGAAAGATCTCCAGAGAAGGAGACTGCACGACCTATTTTATTATATTCTTTAGAGTTATTCTGACTCTTTACCACTGTAGTTAAGCAAAATTAGTAAAGTCTCTGTTTACACACCTGAAGGATGAAGTGGTGGCATCTCAGGAACGTCTATGCTGGGAACCTCAAAATATAAAGCCAATTCCTGCTCTTAGCAAAATGAGCAAAACAATGTCTTAGCCTAATTATCAGAAGAATATCTGTAAGTCTGCAGTTTTTCCACTTTCCTTGCCCTAAAGTTGGAATTAAAAAAATGTACAACTATTGCAACAAATGCCCGCAATTGACAGTCCAGATGATAAGCAGTAACAGAACCTCTGCTCTGCTGTTTCTTTGAACAGGGACTCTGTTTTGGCCTCTACTTACAGCTGGCATTTCCTTGACTTCAGCAACCGTCCAGAATATTCCCCCAAGTACATCCACTCCTTTTGCCAGTAAGAAGGAAGAAAAAAAATTGCCAGTTGCTTGGAAGGTGCCTCAGGATTTGCCCATGATGCTTCTCTAACCTAGAGGCACCTCCAAGTTGGCCAGACCCAATCCTCATGAGCTGCCCTCCTTCCCCACTCACTGTGAGACCTTTGTTAACAATCCTGCTCTACCAGCCACCTTTTCTCTCCTCAGCACCTCCTCGCAGGGGCTCCTCGGAGCTTCCCCCAAAGCTCTTCCTTCCCTTGGTTTTCCTTGCAGTCTTAAGTTAGCTCTACACTTAGGCAAACCATTTTACTCATGAACAACCTCATCCAGCTCAATGGGCTATATTACTCACCCCAATGCGTTTCCAAGATGAGATGGGTAGTTCAGAAATACCTAGAGACTGTCTTAAATAAAATCTGTAAAGACCTACATCAGTCTCCACCATTTTTTTAAAATAGAAAAGCAGTAAAGCAAATCAAGATGACTCTGCAATGATGCCCAATACTCACTGGTCTTCCTGACATTTTCAGTGAGAACTTAAATATTTAATATAAATTTAATATAAAAAATAGGGATTTATGATTCAATCAGGCTTGTGGAAATTCTTAAGCTGACCTCAGGGGGCAGCCAGAATAATAGGACATGGCAACAAAAAGCTATTTTTGAAGTAAATCGTATTCGATCTTTTATTGTTGTTATGATCATTTGAAATAGTAGTCATGGAGAGTTAAAATCCATGTTATTTCCCTGAAATAGGGGAGAAAAAAAGCAAGGATTAAAACTGACCCTACTATCTAGAAGGTGATCATGCAGCCTGAAAATAAGGATACTCATTACTTCAAAGAAAGGACTTGGAAAGGAAGGGAAAAAGTGTTAATTCCAGTTCATTTTGTACTTATCATCTATATCTAATAAATTAAATTTAGCTTTTCTTTTTTCCTGTTTAACTTGCTTTTCAATACCCAAACATATCAAAGGTATCATAACAAAGCATAAACAATGCTGTTTATAGGTATAAAGGTTAGAAATCAGCTATTTTCACATGAAACAACCTCCTTCAAGGACAGCACAATTTGCAGCTAAGTGGTTCAATAGTGACCTTTCCAATCCTTTAAAAATAAGCACTAAAAAGTGTCAGAAGTGAAGATTTGTATATGGTATCTTACCCAGTGACTGGGTATCTTACTCAGTGACTTTTTTTCCATTGATTTCTCTGCAACTACTAACAAGCTTGAACTTACACACATTTTGGGTTCAATTTACTGTAATTGTGGCCTTATTTCTTCCAAAAAGAAGGATTAAACCGTATGTTTAATATTCCTTCTTCACCACAATTTATTTTTGCAATGCCTTTAATGACTGTAAAAAGCTTAGTATCTTTTTATGTGGTATTTCTATGCAAAAGGTGCTAATTACATTTACCCTTTACTTCTCATTATTGTTCTCTGGTGAAGAACAAGATCCTTCATTACAAGGACTTTCCTTATCTTTTCTCTTGTCAATTTCATATTCCTCCATTGGGATTTGATTCCCAAGCACATACATTTCATGCATAGATTCATTTTTTTTCCTCTTGATGTTAAAAGAGTTTCCTAGTGATGGGTTTCAAAATACTGTTTTACATGCAAAAGAGAAAGAAGAGGCTGATTTTCCTTAAAAATCTAAAGCACCCCCCAGTGAAACGATAATAAGAATTTTTACCATGCTCCTAACTAAAGTGTTTGTATTGCAGGCTTTCTAATTCTTTTCCACTGGTTTATATTCCTTGAAAAACTCAATTGGTTGAGGAAAAGTAAATAAAACCCATGAAATTTTCCTTTTAATTTTTTTTCTTATACTAAGAGAAATTAGTTCTAATGTCAAAGTGTCTTCTGAGAAAGCTCACTTCTGGAATTCCCAATTATGTTGGTTTCCTACTGCCAGACCAGGTTGCCATCTCTCAGGGTCCTGATATTCAGAAGGCCTTTGGGGCTGAAGTGTTTAACTGATTGCTGTGTTTAAGGAAGGATCAGCACCAGGAAGAGAGAAAGAGACACAGCAGTTGTAAGCTTTGTGGTCTGTTGCTACACTCCTGGGGACCTGGCGCTTTTCCAGCCGCAGAGGGTAGCAGAAATTGTTTCTACCCTTAGACTCAAAACTCCAAAAATTGGTAATCAAAATGGATAAAATAATGGCTGGAAAGGGCGGTTCATTATAATGTGCAGTGATGTGAATCTATACAGTTAAGCATAATTGAAATTTTAGCTCAGGAAAACAAATCTTTGATTGTATTTCAACTAATCCACTATTTGCATTTTTTATAAATATTCTTTTAAATTGATTTCAGAATAAAGTATTTTCAAATCACAACTCAAATATTAACATTTTGCTGACGTAAGGGACATCTTTCAGAAAGCTGTATCAAATTTCTTTGGACATATTCAGACTTCATCACAGACTTGAAATAAGTATTTTGTGACCAGGTAATTTTTATCTCTCTTACCCTTCATAAATTCATTAAACATATGATACAGATCTTGATTTCTTAAGTATGATATCCACTTACTATTACTGCAAATAAAGGTCTTTCATTGAACGATAAAATAATTAAAGTTAATTTCCTCCAGAAACAGCATTGTATTATGTTAGACTTAGTGAGACAAGTTGTTTATATTTTTCAGGCAACATTTTGCTAACTGTATAAATACGTGCAGGCTCCTCATCATTGGATCAGGCCAGTAATAATACAGGCGGCATGTTTTCATCCCATGTAAGACAAAATCAAATTAAAACCTTAAGCAGGATGTTTTCTGTTACATACTATTCTTCAGAGAAAAAAAGGCCACCTCATTCATTTATGCGTTACTGAGTCATAATAAAATTCAGTGCTGGCACACTGGGCAAGACAAATGCCAGCAAAATGCTCCAGTGACAGTGGCATCACTTATCATTGCTAGTGATAGCTCGGGGGCTACTGCAGCTTTTGCAGGCGCTGCATTCTGCTGGGGCAATGCTGACCTTGGGCACAGGCCTGGTAGGTCAGCTGTGTCACCCTGCCCTGCTCCTTGCTCAGGATTTCTCAAGTCTGTGATTACCTGCCAGCTGTCTCGTGCACTGCTGCAGTTCAGACAGCAGCTTTGGGGCACTGGATTCTTGAGGAAGGAAACCAAACCGGGCTATCGCTCCAGACGTTACAGCATGCAGACCGAGCGGGGCTGAAACAGCTGCCTGCCTGTCATGGTTCGGCTTTGAACCATGTGCATGCTGAGGCTGCTTGGTGTTGGATGCCTGACTACACATAGCCCAAAGTAGAAACCACAAACCACATAATACCACTGCGGGGACTGCAGCACCGAGGGCTTTTATCTTCTATTCCACTCCTACAACACTCAATTATTTGTTAACGTTGAAAGCCCAACACCCTACCAGGCTGTGCCATGGAAACAGGCAGCATGTCCAGTTGTAAAGCTTCTACACCAGGCAGGAATGAGAAGCTTTTTAAGCTGCTACTACTACACAGGGAAAGAAAAAACAATTCCTCGGGGATGAAACCCTTGATGAGAAATGCGAGAATGACATCTAACTGAGCAGGAAACAAACAGAAACAGCTGGGTCATTTCACGGAAAGTTACAAGAAAAAAAGGAATATGCATTTAAAAAAATAAAGGGTAAAAAAGAGAACAAAGCCATTCACAATTTGCAATAAGTTATCATAACAGCACCCAACTACAGAAGCTGCCTGTGTTCAAAGACTCTCTGACATAAACAAGACCTTGACCTGTTTTGGCCAAAGCACTTACACTGCATGGACATGTATGTTTGTTCTGTACAGTGTAGTTTGTTCATTTTGTGAAACAAAACCATTCGTCACTGTCTATAATTCACAAAATAAAGCAAGTAGAGAAGAAGGAAAAAAAAAGATTCAGAAAAGATGGCCAAATGCCACTGCAAGTCCAAAAGCTAAAAATCAAAAGCTCAAGAAACCCAGTCAAAATGGATGGCACCTGCCTGAGAGTTCTGGAGTCACCAAATCAGTGACCAAACGTGTACAGTAGTAGCTCATTTACAGGTCTACTGCATCAAACATCTGACTAGAGTGCAAACGGGCAGTGAAGATTGAGAAGAAATTACCTGCTGAGAAACTATGCCTATAAATGATCAGAATAAGATTTGCAACATATAATATATAACCATGGTATATATCAGGGTCGGGGGTAGCCTTGGTTGCAGTGACTATGAGTTGGTGCAGTTCAGGATCTGACGAGGAGGAGGCAGGGCTGTAAGCAGCCTTGCAACCATGGACTTCAGGAGGGCCAACTTTAGCCTCTTCAGAGACCTCCTCGGAAGAATCCTGTGGGCTAGGGCTCTAGAAGGGAAGGGGGCCCAAGAGAGCTGGCTAGTTTTCAAGTGTCACTTCCTCAATGCCGAGCAACAGTGCATCCCTGCACGTAAAAAAATCAGTCAGAGGGGGCAGGAGACCTGTGTGGATGAGCAAGGAGCTTGTGGCAATGCTCAAGCAGAAGAAGGTGGTTTACAGAATGTGGAAAAAAGGACAGGCCCCCTGGGAAAAATACAGTAGTGTAGTCATGGAATGCAGAGTTAGGACAAGGAAAGCTAAGGTGCATTTGGAATGTAAGCTGGCGAGGGAAGTCAAGAAAAACAAGAAAAACTTTTTCAAATATATAAACAGCAGAAGGAAGACTAGGGGAAATGTGGGTCCCCCAGTGAATGGGATGGGCACCCTGGTTACGAAGAACACAGAAAGAGCAGAGTTATTGAATGCCTTCTTTGCTTCCGTGTTTACCAAGGGTAGCCCTTTAGAGTCCCAGGCCCTAGAGATGAGAGAAGAAGCCGGGAGAGAGGAAGACTTGCCCAGAGTAGAGGAAGATTGAGTAAGAGATCTCCTGAGGAACCTCTATACCCACAAATCCATGGGCCCTGATGGGATGCACCCGAGAGTGCTGCGTGAGCTGGCGGACGTTGTAGCCAAGCCACTCTCCATAATCTTTGAAAGATCCTGGAGAATGGGGGAGGTGCCAGAGGACGCCAGTCTTCAAAAAAGGCAAGAAGGAGGATCCGGGCAACTACAGGCCAGTGAGCCTCACCTCCGTCCCTGGAAA
>JAWLRI010000319.1:1284935-1299497 GCA_034781795.1 Crypturellus tataupa
ACGTGCTCTGGGTGTCCCTGCTGGAGCAGGGGGGTTGGACTAGGTGATCTCTAGAGGTCCCTGCCAACCTCAACCATTCTGCGATTCTGTGTGATTCTATAAGGGTTTATCATTGTTATCATTATTATCATTTTACACTTATAGCTGCCAGTTGCTGGTAGTTTCTGGTTGTTACTACTGATCAGCTTGGCTTATTCTGGGTTCATTTACTAGTAGATAGGTGTACTGCCGTGATGAAGAACACTGTGACTTTCACTGTACCATGAAGGCTGTGTAGTTGAGCGATTTCCTTTTTAAGCTATAGACCTTGCCATTTGCTGTTTTCATTTGGTATCCTAAAGGTGAAATAAACTCTGTAATATTTTCTTTTCTGAGAAAGTTTACTTTTTCTGGGTTTCCATACCTTTGTTCTGGGACCAGAAGGTTAAACTTAGCTATTTCACTCTCATTACACTGGTTTTTGAACACACCTTCAGCTGCTGTGTTAAACTACCAGCATCCTCACTAGACACTTCTATAGCACAAAGGAGGTTGATATGAGGTAAGCAGAGGGGATGCTTCAGTTTACCATCTTGATAGAATAGCAGGTAAAAAAGAGTTAAATAGTTTTGCAGAAGGTCCCTACATATATATATATATATATATATATATATATACTTGTTCTATATGAATTTCTAAGGTGCTACTTGCAATACCCTTTGAAAAGAGCCAGGTAAGACTGTACAGTTACTGATTTACAGTCTGCAAAGCATCTGTTGGTGTTGCGTTCAAAGACAGTTCTTGCTTGTTGATGCAAACTGGATGCTTTTTAATTGTAATAAACCCAGAAGTAAATGCTTATTTTATAGCTGCAACTTGGAATGAAGACAAAGTTTGTGTAGATTGTCTGGCTATGGGGGATCTTTTTTTTTTTTTCCTCTTTTCATTACCTGATACACATTCTGCATAGTACCCTATCACCTGTTTCCTGATTCTACCTAAATATGTTAGGAAGCAGTTGTGCTTTCTAGGGTACAGGGCATTTTTCAGATTTCAATGTGCAAGATTAGAGAATAATTAAAATTAGTTGTTGAACCCAGATTAGTTTTGTAAGCAAAATGTTATTCCAGATTCTGAGATCATTCCATGAAGCATAATATATTAAAGTTGGACAAGTTTAAATATTGCACATGACATTTTTAGTTAAGCCCATAAATGTAGGTGCCCAGAGGGGTGTAAAGGGTGGCCACCCCTCATTTTATAGAGTGAGCAACTGGATGTTTAGATGACTGGGCTGTGGGCTGAGATTTAAAGGAGGAAAAAATAAGCCTGTGTTAGCTGATCGCAGGAGGCCTGTTGGCTAGTGCATAGACCACAGCCAAATCAATTAGCTTATGCCCTGCTCTTTTGAGTTGCAATTGGATTAGTCTCGCTAGCAACCCATTTGAAAGCTAGCTAAGGTATTTTAGCTTCATGCTGCAATTGCTTTTTTGACTGCGAGGTAGTTTTACCATAAGGGACCTTTGTTTTGCATGGCAAAACAAAGGCTAAAATGCCAAGGTGGCTTTTGTCGACAAGGTGATCTCCGTCAGTCACCTGCCAGCTCCTAAAAAGATGCGTGTTGTTTAGGTGCACAGAAGGACAGTTCCAACATCAGCCTCCCTTCCCTGCCTCGCCAAACATTGCGAGTAAATAAAGCTGCTGCTTGCGTTTCCTTGTTTCTACTGTGTTGCTCTTGCCTCACATTTTTATATGGAATCATGGAATCCTTTTTTTTTTTTTTTTTTGTCTTACATCTCACTATTAGCAGTCATTAGTGTGTACAGAATTTACCATAAGCTGTTTAATCGCTTTGGAGAGTCAGAGGCCAAACGTGGGGCCCCTCATGGGACTTGTGGAGCCCATCCCACTACTGAGCCGTTGCGGGATGCTCTTTGTCTTCAGCTGTGGCTTGTGGCTGTGGGGCTGGTTGCCTGCATGTGGGAACAAGCTGGGTACCACGATGCGCTGCGACTAAGGTTGGCACGAGACGCCGTTCTCGTGTCCATGTCAGGTGCTGCTCCTGGCTGTCTGAGACACGAGCCTTGGCCTTGCCTATGGGGAGATTTTCGATAGACAACGTGTAGCCCAGAGGGCTGTTACGCCAACTTAGGATGTTAGTCAAAGGTAGTATTTTTGCTCATCTTCTATATAAGGAATAACTTAATATGTTAAATTGGAATTACTATTTATTTGCAAGAATAGAAGACGGTAAAAATACCACTTTTGAAGATAAAAAAGAGAAGATCTAAACTTATGTTTTTTGAGCTAAGACAATCACTGACTGCACTCAGATGGCGAGCAAAATATCAATAGTGAGACTTTTAGAAGCCACCTTAGACATAGGTAACCTTAATTTCTGTGTATTGATTAAATCAGTGAAATTGCCTTAAAAATGAGATTAACCTAAGGATTCCTTGTTATTATTTTATGGCTTTTCAATAACTGCCTACAGAAAATCTGAAGCCTTTTGCATGAATGTGGTGCTGTGAATGTCTTTATCTGCTAAAGACAACCCAGGGCTGGCTGGGCCTGTCAGCGCCTCTCGCACGGTCGCATCAGAGCCCTCAGCAGAGACCTTTCCTATTCGTAACGCGTACGGGGGGAACTGCTGGGGAACTGCTAAGACTCATGTTACAAGGGCAGCTGTGCATTGATGACACTATTTTTTTCCCAGTTCTATTGTTTTGAAGTTTTCTGTTTCCCGTTCAGCTTTCTAAGTGTTGGGCTTGTAAGGCAACTAACTGGGTAAGGTTTAGCTGAAATATGATAGAGGTGTGGTAAGTTAAACAGCCTAAGAAATGAAGGTAAGAGTACAGTCTGCCTGCTGAAAGGAGTTTTTTTTTTCTTTTATTAGAAGAGATTAACGGGATCTATGATCGTTTTTGGAAGGTTGGAGGGCAGGTGATGGAGTCCCTTTAACTGCTTTTTCTCTCAAGGAAGCTCTACTGTTACTCACTCTCACATAAATATCCCCTGCTTGTGGCACTGCTGTGAAACTGTGGACTGCCTCTCCTTGCGTCCTTACCCCGCAGCCCAGGAATACCTTCTGTGTGAAATACATTTCACTCTTGTTGACTAGTTCAAGGTAAATGCCCGTGCAAGTCCTATGCTTCCTAGTGTACAGGTATTTCTGAGTGTAATTCACTGTACAGGCTTTGGTCTGTAAAGCTGCCCATAACTTCAGTCTGGGCAGAAAGGAAAACCCCAATGAGGGCATCCTGACAGTCCGATCATTTGGGACGCGTAAACATACTCAGCAGTAACAAGCTACGTGCAGCAGAGAGTGTTCTCTCTCCTTGGAATTAGATCTTTGTTTCTCTGGGTTTGAGAAAGACTGAGGTTTTTAGGCAACTGGTTTTGTATGTGATTCTGTCTATGTACAAGGAAGTAAATTGGATAACCTCACAGAAGGCCTTTCAAGCCTTACTTCTTGTGTTTCCACACACAAAGGTTGAAATGGAAGGGGTCTTGCTTCTCTTCCAGGCAGCGTATCTTTTGTTACTAATGTCGGGTTTTGCATATAACTATGTACACCACTGAATAGCTGTTTTTTGTGTTGTTGTTTTTGTTTCGGCAGAATGCCTTTGAGCTGACCACTATCCAGCTCCCAATGACTTGTAAAACAAAGGATTAACCTGGTACAAAAATGTAACACAGCATAAATCTGGGGATTACAATCATGTTTTGGAGATTTGATCAGTATAAACATAAAAAAATATAACTAGAAAGGAGTTTGTGAGACTTTAATCTATGTGTCACTTCTATAAGAAGCGTGTGCTTGGAAAGGCTGATCATGGAGACTGCAGCTTCTGGAGTTGGTTCTTAGCAATTGCATTCCTAGAAAGTGTTTTAGGCTTGGAGAAGAGTTTTGCTTTTATTATTCTTACCTGTTGTACTTGCCATCGATGTCTCCTTTTCTCTGTATGAAATAGCCCCAGTTAACCCAAGTCAACTTTTCCTGATAGTTCTCAGTGTTGTTCTTATCACTGACCAATTGGTCAATGTCCAAAACTGGACACTGAGGCTTTATCGGGTAAATCAGAAGTGTTATTTCATGTGTAAGGTAAGGTAATGTGCCTGCTTATCAGTGTGAATGTGGTACTTGTTTCTCACATAAGTATCTCAAAAGTTCCTTATCTGGCAGCTTTGTTGAGACACAACTTGGGAACCCTACTTGCTGTCAAAAGCAATGTGCTTAAACAGCTGAAAGGCGTGTGGAGTCCATGGTGGTTTACCATTATTTTGGCCTTTATGTTAAAATGTATGCTTTTTTTTTTTTTTAATTTCATCTGCTTCTTCCTCCTCTTTTTCCCTCTTCCTCCCCCCAAAACCAAATTGTTATGATATAGAAGATTATAGTTGTGAATTGTTGGATGACTTTGTGATAGGAGATGGACTTGCAATTTCTGCCTTGGCAAGACATTCAGAATTGTTCCCTTCTGGCATTAATGCTCTTTATTTAATTATTTTTAGTCACAGTAATAATAAGTAGTAAGTACTAGAACTGGGAGGATGGTAGCAGAAATACGAATGTGCCAACTGACTGGACAATGGCTTATAGGGCTACTGTTTTCCACAGTTAATAGCGGAAACTTCTTTAAACCCTCTTCACTTAGCTGTCTCATTTCTATTCCCTTACATCCCCACGTGGCTTCCTTCCTTTTTTGATTTGTAAAACTTCGCACAAAAAAGGAGGAAATCCCAAGGTGGAAAATAACAGAAGATCACTGTTCATCTGCTTAAGTGCAAGAGGGCACAAGTCAGAGCCACACAGAGTTCCTTACTTAGCTATACTTAACTTCTCTTCCTCTTCCCATCCATATGGGGGGAGGGAGTAAAAAAAAGGGAATTGCTAATTATAACTCATGACAAAATGACATCACTTCATGATATCCTTTCTTCCTCTTGGGAATAACAAAAGATCCCAAAGCTAAAATCCCTTTCTAATTGGGACAGACTTTTCAACACAGATGAATATTCAGAACTAAGGGACTTACTCCTATCTTTCTCTATATTCAAATAGGTAAAGTAAGAGTAGACAGAGCTGCCCGAAGATTTTTCTCAAAATGTTAATGTCAAAATGCTAATGACAATAGTAAGTATCTATTTTCCAGTTACCATTTTACAGTTACCTACGTACCTGGAAACGTAGTACAGTTTTTGAAATACTGAATTTAATAACATGGTGTGTATGACTGCATCTGTTTTGTGAATATATTAAATTTTGTCTTCCAATACAACACTTATCTGTAGTAATTTCTGCCTGCAAGTTAGGGCCTTTGTGATGATTTAGTTGCCTAATGACTTCAATTTATTGGTGGATGGAAAAGGGTAAGAATGAGTAAGAATTTTAGTATAGTATGCATTTTTATTTTTTAAACCTGCACTCTGGCATGTCTGTTGGGTTTGCAGTTGGATCATCTTTGGAGCCTATTTTGAGAGATGTAGCATGTTAAACAGTTCTGAGGAATCTGAGCTAATGGGCTCACTAGTTTATGAGAGAGTAATACTGAAATCCCTGGTACCATAGTCATCTGCAGAGTTTGTTTTCAAGCACTGGTCTGTGCTAGCTTCTGGAAACCATTGTGCTTTTCAAAATATAACAATTCCAATTAAAAAACTTTTTTTTTTTTTTCCAACCTGAGTGATTCGAACCTACTTCAAGAAATATCAGAGCAGCTGTTTCATATCCCCAATTTCTGCAGTCTTTTAAACCTTGCTCTGTCAGTTGAAAGTGCTGGCACTCTGGCAGTGTGTGATGACTGGTGTCAGTCCTGCTGCTGCAACTTGTCTGTTGTTCAGGTGCACTGTTTTTCTTATCTTCAGGCATGAGAAATCTGCATAAGGCATAAGACACCAGAGAAATCACTTGAATTCTGAACTTGAATTCACTGCAATATATTTGTGTGCAAGAAATGTATGTTTTGCTTTATTTCTGCAAGCAGCTGTGCCCCTCTGGGTTACAGTCACTATGAAAATGTAACGATTTTTCTTAAAAAGATCTATTTGGACCTCTGTTTATAAACTTGTCCTTTAGCTCTCCTCTTGAGCTGCCAGGTAACTGTATTAAAAACTAGGGCCTAACTGTGGCTTTCGGTGTGATAGTTCTGCTGTCTTTTGGTGTGTTCTGTCTCCCTATCTGGATTCCCCAGCAAAATAACAATCAAGTAGAATGAGTGTGTAATGGCAGGTGCCTGGTTTTAGAGAAACAGAAATATAAACTAACCAAGAGTGGTTGGTTAAATCAGTTAACTAGATTTTTTAATTGTTTTTTGATCTATTTAATGAATTGGATTTATTGCTTTGAGAACTGTCGTAGGTTTGGTTTTCTGTAGCCCTACCCAAAATACCATCTATGCTTTAACTACCTCATGCAAAAAATGGAAAGTAGTCTGCAGACTGTAGATAATAGGTTTTCAATAAAACATGTTGATTTGCAGCACCTATTTTTGAAGTGGGCGTTGGGAAGGTTTTGTGCAGAGTAAGAGCATGCACTGCTGCAGTGCCATATGCAAAAGCAATTTGGGAAATTCAGGCTAGCTTGTTGTTCTGAGCCCATGGCCAAAACCTGGGCGGAACACAGTGGTCACGAGGGAGAGCTGCGCGCCCTCGCAACCAGGGCTGCCTGATTCTGGCCCTGGGCTCCTCCCAGAATCTACCTCTTGCACAGGTGAGAGGCAGATTTTGTGAGAGCAGTTGAGAAGAGCTGATCCAGCTGAAAGCTTGAGGAATTTCTGCTGGGTCAGCACCTCTAGCTGGGTTTGGATTGTCTCCCACACAGCTATTGGTGGGGCTGTCAGGGGGAAGCACTGGAGGTGTCAGGAACCTGGTGCTCTTCACTCCCATGGCAAGGGCCTTCGAAGTGGAGTTTGCTGCTGCAGAGCTGTCCCAACCTGGCACTTGGAGGCTGCTGCCCGATGCACGTAGGAGTGCAGCTCAGCAGAAGGGTGTATTTTGTTCAAATTGTGTGATTTTAATGTTCTGTCTAACATAAATCTTGGACATACAGCTGGCCATTTAGCACAGGAGCAAATGTTTGATTTGCCTCTGATCCTTGCACATGCTGGGTACTTCAGTGTCTCTACATCTTTATGACTGGTCTTGTGTGATAGCCGAAGTTAGGGGACTGCGTCTGTAATATTAACCCCTCCCTTAAAATATTTAAATCATTTTTTTAGGAGAATTTTTATCTAAAATAACCCCTCAGACTGATGTGCTTAGTCTACAGAAACCTATAAGACTAGGTACTGAAATGTGATACATATAGATAGTCTGTGTAAGAATTTTCTCCAAATTACTTAAAGTTAGAGGTCACCTTCCTTGTGACACATTTCCAGCTGCTAAATGTGTTTCCAGCCCACTTTCAGGCAGCGTGTTCAATTTGTGGTCTTCCTGCTGTGAACCCTACCACAAAGACCTGGAAAGTGGGACTGGGTGGGTAGGGGGGACGGGAAGAAGCTATCCTGTGTCTGATGCATTGAGATGGCTCAAATCCAGGATTTTGTGTTTGAAGAGTTCTGAAATAGGGCCTTAAAATACAGAATGTATCTGATGTGTGTCGAGGAAATATTCACATCTTGAAGTATTCTTTGAATCTTTAAAATCTATAAAATTGGTAAAGGGGACAGTTGCTGTTGTGAGGCAGTATTTGTGTGTGTGTGTGTTTGCCAAAGACAGCTTACATGAACCTTGACTTTCAAATATACATACTACTTGTTATGAATCTGCAATATCATTCTGCAAAAGGAAGTGTTTAAAACTCATGGTACCTGGTTTGAAAGGACAGACCTGAAGACAACTTAATATCTGTATCTGTGTGATTTAGAAAAAAAAAGCTTAGTCTATCAGACATATATTTAATAGAAAAACTATTTGAGCGCGTATGATTTTTAAGTTCCAAGGTTAGATATTATAGAATTTATTCCTACAGTAGACTCTTTCCTCTGTAGAGGATTTAATTTTGAGTGATTTATTAATGTGTATTTTCATCATAACTTTTTAACTGTTGCCTGGCATTAAAATTGTCCTGAACTAGCAAAAAAAACAAAAACAAACAAACAAACAAACAAAAACCCTTTTTGTATTCTGTGTGCAAGTGATTTAAGGAATGTGAGGAGTGTGGGCGGCGCGTGGCCTGGGGTGCCAGCCCAAGGAAGGCCGCAGCCCCGGGCATCACGCTGAAACACGTCGCGCTGAAACGCTGCTGCTGGTGTGCAGCTCCGTGGCACGTCAGCAGCCACAAAACACGCGTTTCTGCTCATTTGGAGGTGGAGAGGGGAGCTCGCGCAGCTTGCGCTGTAGGCTCTTAGTGAGACGTCTTCATGGAGGCCACGTCCATGACTGGCACTCGGCAGCTGCTCCTGCCCTACCTCTTGGTATCACCTACACTGATGATGTAGACTCAGCTCTAGCTCTATCCTTCTCCCCCATGCAGTGCCCCTATGCTCCTTCCAGGCTACAGCATCTTCTCAGCATCTTCTTTCGGTACAACATTAGTCTCAGTCTAGTGTTTTCTGGAAGAATGAAAAGCTTAAATTATTATTCATGGGAGATGAAAGTATATGGAAAGATTTTATATGGATTATGTTGTATGGTTTGTTACGAGTTATTTAGGAGCTCCATTTCCTTGGCCTCCCAGAGGTGAATTGTCTGTAAACCAAGTAGTGTAAGTAACTTGAGTAAAAACGTTGTTTTTAGTGTATGTGTGTGTGTTTTAATGTTTTAAAACATTGCTTGAAGGCTGCTGTGGGACCTTCAGTCAGAAGTGATGGGAGTCTTGGACAGGGATGGGCCTAGGATGTTAAAAGACTTGGCAAACAGTAATGCAGGATGAGCAGTACTACATTTGGGAAAAAAGAGACTGACTAAGAGATGGTGGAGCCTAAGTGATAGGGAAAAGAGGCCAGCATTTTAGTGGACTGTGTCTGGTCATAAAGTGGGACTCAAAAGGGCTTCTAGTAAATTGATGGAGAGGAAACTAGCAGTAGGGCACAGGCAGGGAAGAAAATTTACAATTGTAGTGAAAATATGAAAGGATGGGGAACCTTCCCTATGCTTCCTGATAGGCTATTTTAGCCTCTGTTGTCCACCTGCCCAGTGTAGACACTGTAATTAGGGTCATGTTTCTAGACGATGCACTGTTGGGGGCTATGTTTTGGGAAGGACATATGCAACTTCTTAAAGTGCTACTTTGATGTCATTAAAGCATAGGTAATGATGATGAAATTCTGAAGTACATGATTCAGCCTGAACTTCATGGCATTTTGTTTATCTGTGCAGTTTTAGGTATTCAAACTTTCAAATTCAAACTTTCTTAATCGGTTGTATTTATCATAGTTTGTAGGTCATGCAGGTTTTAGTTACAGATAACTCTGAGAGACTCTTGAGTGTTGCTAATGAGCTTTGGGCTAATCAAAAGTGCTCCTGCTGTGGTACTAAGTAAGGACTTGCTGCCTTCGAAATAGGCTATTTTTGAGCGTATAGACTTCTCACTTCCACAAGGTCGCTTGGAAACTTTTGGCTGAGAAAAGAAGTGTTTAACTGTGACCGGAGAAGAATATTTGAATTAAGAGACCTCCTGGGATAATGCTATTTCTAGATTCTGTTCTTGCAGCTGTTTAGGTGTTAGTGTATTAGTAATGAATAGGCAGGATTTAGCTGCCTTTCAGGATCCAGATGCTTATCTGACCTATAGATGACGGAGGCAGTGGTTGATGCTGAAAGATACAAGTACCTTCAGGAAAAAATTGTTGTCTTTAATGCTGCTTCACCAGGCTGGTGGATTTCAGCAGTATCTGTTGCTGTGGATATCAAGTTTGAATTTCATTAGCTGCTGAACTTCCAAGTGGCAGAGGCAGATCCCAGGGAAGTGACGCGTTCGGTTAGCCTTGTAGAACCGCTTGGCTCATGGGGCTCAACATGAGCCTTGCCGGTGCCACCTCTGCCCCTCCTCGCTCAGGACTGGGGAAATGCAGGGATCAGGGGAACTTGTGTACCAAAAATACCATTTATTAAACAAAATGAAAGGTATATATTGTTTTAGAAAGGTAGTACGTGATGAATGAGTATACTGACTCTGAACTACAGTTGACAGCACACACTGTAAGGGATGGTGTTTCTCTCTTTTTCTGTAGGCTGCTACTCAGAGCCTGTGCTCTGGAAACAGAGGCAGTTTTATTTCAAAGACAGAGTGAATATGTATGTACTCCAGTGCTGCCCAAGGGCCACTGCAGGGCGAGCAGCAGGAGCTGCGGTGCTGTGTCAGTGCAAAGGGTGCTCGTTGGGAGGATGGCGAGCGCCTGCAGCGCGTGGGGAGCGACCTTTTTGCTCGTGAATCATCATGAATAGGTAACTGTGTTCTCCAGTTCCTCTTCTCCTATGCACTTCATTTCTGCAACTGTAAATGTGTGTTTGAAAATGCTCTCTGCTTTCTTATCATAAGCATGACTTTACTTTTAAAGTAATACAGCTGCGTGTTGGGGACACGCTGGTGGCCTCACTGAAGACTGAATTCAGGCCGCTCGGCTGCAGTCCAAGTGCTCTGGCAGCTTAGCTGCTTGACCACCTGCTTCTGTTTTTTCCTTCCCTTTGCAAATGCGGGATGTTTGTTCACTTTCTGGCATCTCAGCTTGGCCTTTTGTAGAAAGAAATTGAATCACTTCAAGGTCTGTGCTCTGGACCACTTAGGTCTTTGCACTTCTTTCAGAGCAGTCTTTTGACCATTCAAGCATGGGTTTGCTGGGGAAGAGCAAAGACAATGACGACGTCTGTGTCTGGGTTTTCCCAGCCCTACCTGTTTCGTGCAGTTTGGACCATAAGGCCATAATGGTCTCTCTGTAGCTCTCCTGCGCTGTGCAGAACCTTTGTGATTATCCCCGGGGAAAATGTCCGGATAGCAGTGACACAGTGCTCTGGCAGCATGGCACTCCTCAGGCTTTAAAAACATGTAGCTTAAGTTCTGTCTCTGTTTGTATGTTTTCAACATTAAAAACTGTGTGTATGGAGCCCAAAGCATCCTGGTGTAAATGTGGGAATAGACTCATGCACAGAAAAACAGGAGCCCACAGTGGTTGGAGTACCAAACAGAGCCTGCAGTCATAAGTTACCTTCCCACCTCTCCCTGCAGCTGGCTCGCTGACAATGTCCAGACTAGGGACCTTGCTGCCCGGCTTGCAGAGCAGGCTGTGTGCTGTTATCCAGTGTCACTGAGGTGCTTGGAGCTACTTCTGTGACTGGATGCTGACCAGGAAAAAGGGCTTGGCTTCTCGCAGTTTAAACACTGCTATTGGTAACTTCTTAAACATCTCTCTTTTTCTTCTTTTGTTCAAATATAACCATGATGCGGTGACTTGAACATATGCAGATACTGAGAATGAATTTACAAACTATAAATATCTTAAAAGCTACTTCTGGTATCAGTGCCAGTGCAAATGGCTTTTTTTGTGTGTTGTGCTTATCTAAAGCATTTCAGTGTATGGACAAACAAGATGTGTTTGCACTTTCTTTGCTCCCTGCTCTGAGGGCTGTTCCTGGGGAAGCCCTACGTGGTGACTTGTCCGTGTCCATGAGCCTTTGGTCCACCCAGTGCAGCATCCCTCTGCTCTTCCTAAAAATAGGAAAGGAAGGGCTGCTGTTTGAAGATTCAGAAAGCCTTGTAAGCATCCAGGTCTAGCTTCCTCTAACTGTATTAGGTTATGCACTTTATTTTAGCCTTTGCAATGACCAGATGTGTGAAAATAATCTTACAAAGCAGTTACCTAGAACAATTTTGCACTGAATTGCCTGTGGGGAAATGCGAGCATTGCACATCCCCCTGCTCCAAAAAGGCAAGTGAATTTGGAGTGACTACTGTATAAACACCCTGGATATTCTCTTAGGAGGATGAAAGATGGAGATGGAGAAATTTAACAATGTCAACTGCTCCAGAACTGTTCTCTGCTGCCTGTGCCAGCACAGCTCTTCTGAGCTGTTTCTGGCACGTGTTCACCGAAGGAGCTGGTTCGGGTGAACCCTGGGGAACCCCATGTCACGATGCCCCTCTGCAGTGTGCTGCCTTTGCAGCTCAACGAGAGAAGGCAGGGAAGGCTCCCCAAGGAGGTGGCATTTGTGTGGGATGGAGGAGCTACAGGATCTCTGCAGATGGCCAGAGAAAGGCAACCTCTGTTTGGGTTTTCTCTTCAACTGTATTCATTAATAGCAGCAAGAATTAACGTCTTTTAAAAGAGAACAACAACATGAACAGCAGCATTTGGAAGAAGACAACCCCAACTGTCCGGTGCTAGTTGTTCAGGTAGGGAAGGAAAGTGACCTGAGCAGCCTGTGGCTCTGGGTGTGCTTGGAATACAGGTCAGCTGTGCTTGCAACAGAAGCGATATAGCGGGGAAGGATATAGCAGTGCTTCTCCTTAGGCTGATTTGTGAGACTTGCCAGTGCTGAAATAAGGATTTCCACTTGCCTACTAAGAAGGTTGCATGCCAGCACTTCCCAGTGTTTAAAGAAAAAGATGGCCTTTGGAGCCAACTAATGTGCCTCTGTTCCAGTTACTTCCTTTTTCTGTTCCCCTCCTTTGCAAGAGTATCAACCAGAGCACTATTTAAAACATACACAAAGCAGCCACCCATTACTTCACAACTCAGTCAGACTTGGAGCAGTCGGGGTCTACTTAATCTGCTTTCAGGATACTAGAAAGGCAATGAAATCAAAGAAAATGGATTGGAACTAATTCAGAATGCTTCTTAAATGTGCTGGTCTTGAATGTTCAAAACTAAGTGCAAAAATGTTGGGCTTAGCATCATGTTACCAAGGAAGACTTCTAGTTTGACTCCGTTGACATGGTTTCTCCTTGGAATGGCAAAATATTGTATGATAATTTAATATTCTAAACATCAGAATGGAAAACATCACCCCTTTGAACTGTTTCCTGCTGCGGGATGCTTGTGCAGATTCCCTTCTGTCAGTTGGTTTGTAGTCTCACATAGGAAAAAAAAAATTTAACCCTATAGTATATAGAATGTGTTGCCAAGTAGTGAATTGGTCTGTGCTGGCAATATGGCACTACAGGTTTAGGGTAGTAATATTGAACTAAGATTACAGGTAACCAGATCTTCCTCATGTACCATCAGCAGATAGTTGTTAAAGTAAACAGGCTCTCAGACTTTCATTAAAAACAGACAAACAAAACAGACTTTCATTAACTGTGGGTTGAGAATATGTGAGATTTAGCCCATGTATCCTAATGCAGGTCTCTTAGGAAGACATAGAGAGAGGAGGAAATGTATTTCCACAGTAAATCAGCATACAGCCTAGTAGCACTTTTTGCAGTGAAAATACAGGGCCTTTATTTCTCAAAGTAAATGCAAAAAAGATGGGAATAATTCAGTAAAATTCATATTTTTTGTCTTGTTCTGTTTTTACGTTTTCAAACTCTTGCATATTTGGACAAGATGCCATCTAAGTTTTTGAAAGATAACCATATTCTTCATTTTTTTAGGTTGTATCTAATGGCAAAAATAAACATACATTGTTATGGTAGTTAACAGTAGGTTCATTTTTCCTTTTCAGTGTCAAAAACAGTTAGAAATGCAATAACATTTGGATTGAAAACGGACCATTAATTTGTCTTATGCTGCTATGTTACCCAAAAAAGGCTGAATATTCTTTGTTATTCTTCTGGCATTGCCACAGGGGCCAGCCTTGCTCAGGGTCTAGAGGTTTGCCAGCTGACTGCCATGGCACATTAAACATGATGCGTTTGTGTCATTTGTGAGCTATTGATATGTGTTTTTTTTATTTTTTTAATTTTTTTTTAGTAGTCCAGGGAGAGTGGCCTCAGTTCTCAAGCTGCTGAGTGCAGCAGCATCTAAGTGCATGAATAAATCATCATTACATTAGTTTGCTGTGACAAATCTTATTCAGTGTGAATGGGCAGTAATTTGGTAGGGGATTGTGGTGTTCACAATGTTTTCTGAAATAAAAATGGCACTATCCTGTTAGCATGCAATCTTCAAGGTTTGGGACCAGAAAGGCCGTGCCAGGCAAAGCAGACTTGGTGATAAACAGACAGATCCCAAGTGCCTACGCAAAGCTGACCCCTGTGGCTACCCGTTTATGTGAGTCAGGCTGGGAGTTGTCAGTTGGGGAGGAGGGGACGCCCCTTGCCGACTTCCAGGGTAACACTGCAAGTGCTTCAGTGAGCTGTTCCTCGCTATGGACTCCTGCAAATGAGACTTTTCTCTCACTGCTTAAAAAGGATGGGTTTATAACCAGGCTACTGTTTAAAATGAATAAACTAATAACTAATAAACTAATAAAACTAAGCCTAACGATGTAGGATTTTCTTTTAAATCACACTTTTATTGAAAAACTCTGTGTGAGTATACTATCCTTAAAAGAAAGTGTCCTGCTTATAGAAGAAATCTTAAGTTCAGGTACCCCCTAGTGGGTAATATATCCCCAAATGGGATATACTTTCATAGAATCATAGAATGCCTAAGGTTGGAAGGGACCTCTAGAGGTCATCTAGTCCAACCCCCCTGCACACGC